>JBBPCX010000032.1:5292771-5312339 GCA_037974365.1 Hydrocynus forskahlii
TCTGGGGGTTCTCTGAGATTGGTGTGCAGGTGCCGTGCCGGAGGATCTGCTGGTCCAGCCCAAAACACTCCCAGGGTGGCTCTTTCTCGGAACACAGCGGGCATTCCGATAACAGAGCCTAGCCGAGATAAAATATATATTCATTAAATGTCAGTGGGTTGATGAAATGAGAGCGATCCATTAGAGGCTGGCCCGGGCAGCAGCAGTGAGGGCTAATGTTTCCCGGTTGTTCGGAGGGGCCGGGCCGCTTTTAGTGTGGCCGATGGTGCCGCAGGGAGCAAAGCTCTTCATCTGGGAAGTTGGGCTGGCAGGGACTACTGTTTAACATCAAGCAGGACAGATGATGTGAAGAGGAGAAAACATTTCAGCTAATATTGCACTCACACAATAAATATATCAAAGGATTTTGGTACATTTTCACACTAACATTTGAGTTTTGCTCCATTAAAGATTACAACTATTAGGCATTATTTGGTTTTGAATTACTCTTATATTCCTTCTGCACTTTTCACATACTTTCACAAAGTCAGCAGAGAGTATTCCTTCTGAATTACATGGCCAGTGGCAAATCTATTTTCATATTCCTTATGATTTAAAATTAAATATGCACGGGTTTGATGAATTTGATTTTCTCTCAGTCCAAATTTAGAGGAAAATAATGAACAGCGCCTGAAGAATATTCTGCAAATGTTCATTATAAAAGAGGAGCTTTAATTGCTAGAAAATATAATTCCCTCTTAATCCCCCTCGTTTAGATGGAGCTGCAAAGAAAACAGCCACTTCCTCTTCAACAGACTTAGGATAAATAACCCACTGTAGAGAACATGAAATATTCAATGTTTCTCTGCAGCATGCAGTGCTTTTAGTGCAGCAATCATACACAAGTCTAAGACTGTATTGATCAGTGAAGACCTTAAAATAGATGTATTTCTCCAAAGTGTTATCTGGCTGAGAGCCAGTGGAGGACTCCATGGGTCAGATAGTTATACTCTGTCAGCAGCCATTTGAGTTGTAAACAGCAGCATGGGCCCCAAAACGTCTCGCTTCCTCGCCTAGCCTGGCCCTGATTCAGCGCCCATATTTCACTCTATCAAGAGACAACTCGAGAAAGGAAAACTTTAATAACATTCTGGAGTTTCGCCAGAGCTGAGACAAATAGCCTTGGCCCACGTCCAGTACAAACACATCAACGGTTCACCACTAGCATCATAGCTCCCTTTTTCACACTTAAAGCAAATGTGGCAAAACAGGGCTCCATGCATGCAAACGGTCATGGAGGGTAATCGGTGAAAAAGCTGGAAGGAGATGGAAAACAACAGACCAGATGAATGTAGCATATTGGGAGACTGCAGACAAAAAAAGGTGAGGAAGGGGGTACATGAGGGTACCTCAGACCTTTTCATGTGCACTTCAATGAACACAGCTGAAGCAGAAAGACACCTCACATCCACTGCAACATGCCTGGCACCATTTGTTTCTTCCTTGCCATCAGTCATGTATTTAAATGTTCTGACAGTAATTTTGACACTTAGATGTGATATGTGTGATATGATGCAAAATAGTTCTATAGTTACTTCTTGTCTGCACACATTTGTGTACAACACATTTGTTTGCAATGCAACTATTCAAATCTGCTACGCAGCCTTCTCAAAAATGCAAACGTGCAGAATATGGGGCCAAGGGAGGAGGAAACCTGAGTGAGAATGAGAGGTGGATGCCTGCAGGGCAGAAGAAAAAACAACTACCCCAAATAAGCGTGTAGAGGTGGAACAAGCAACCGGCTTCTTCAAAATGAACCATCTGGGTACATTAAAGAGGGGGAGAAAGACAACTAACAAAAGCATCGGGGATGCCTGTGTGTGTCAGCGTCCTCCTGTTGTCCTCTTTCAGGGAGCAAGGGAGTGAGGAGAGGGGGTAAAGGGTCGAAGAGGGTGGACCTGTGCTTCTGTGAAGAGAGAGAGAGAGGGTGGCTGTGAAAAGGCTCTTCTCCCCTCAGGCAGGGCTCTCAGTGCCAGAGGAGTCACAGGGCCCTGCAGCCTGACAGTCATCCAGCCTAATGGGGCTGGCTGTTTACTCTGCAGAGCTGGGAGTGGATTATAGGGGTAATTAAGGTTAATGATCCTGCCGCTATGCTTGGGTGATCTGTGCTCAAGCACCGCAGGCTACATGCTAAAGCTAACGTTAAGCCCCTGCCACAGAGCCATTCGCATTGATTTAACGCTGTGTCGAGCATTTATTGACTGCTGCAGAAAACTCAAAGGTACTGTTATGATTGTTAAAACATAACATTTATTTGTCTCCTCAACGACTGCTCAGTCAGCCGTGATGCATAGCTAAAAGTTTTTTCTCACTTCAGGGTTAGACCAAGGCTATTTGGTTTTGATCCTAACTGTAACTTATTCATTTGAAGTTTTAAAATCACACAAGAGTAGATACATGAATGCAAAAGTTTGAGAGCAAAAAGAAATTGTGCCCTAAAATGAGTAGAAAACGTCGTATTTGTTTCATATAGAGAATGTGTTTACTTATGCTCAGTTAAATAATCAACAAAACATTTACTTTAACTGGAGTGTTCTGACTGGGACTTTTTCGCACGAGTACGCATAAAATTCTCAAAGAATTGAATTATGTGGTCATTTATTATCAGGAACTATTTGCTCATGTTGCTGAGTTCCTTGTGATGTTTTTAATGTATAGTATTTCTGCTGAAACTCTTTGTAGAGAATGTGTGTCCCTGGCTTTTGCTGACAGAAAATATCCATGATTCATTTTCTACTCATGACACGTCTATTTCTTTAAAGAAAACATTTCTGGCTTTCATAACATGTCAAATATCAATTGATATAAAATTATGCTGTCAAAATAATTAATGTTTCTTTTATGCAGTTATTATAGTTCTGTTTGAAGTCTGCATAGCAGACGTCCCATGTTTTCTCCAAGATATATGAGAATACAGTGGGAGCAGGCCGTCTCCATGGATATAATCTTTGGCATTAATCATCTTTAATGTAACCTCCGTTATCTAATTATGCTGCATTGCATAGTACATGTAACAAAAGGCCTCCCCTTCTCTGGAAGGAAACATGGTCGTTTTTCACTGTATAAACTGATCAATTGAATGGGACATCAAAAAATGAAATTTGAAGCACCAATTTTTTTGCTCTTACTCCTCTTTGAAACACCACAGTAATAGCAACAAAGTGCTTTTTCGTCAAAAGTGTGCTCTCTGCAGATGGAGTGAGGGCTCAGGGCAGCACATTTGAGCGTGTGAATGACGGGACACATCAGGCCTAAGTGAATTATGGCCCTGTTAAACTGGGTTTTAGTGCCATCCATGGCAGACACATTTTCCTGACTTTTCCTGTAATTTTTGAAAGCCTTTTTGCTGTAATAAAATATCACTTTTTTCCTGCATTTGTGCATTAAACGTCCATCGTCTTCGTTTCTTTTTTCCGATGATAATTGCATTGTGCCTCACCTCCCCACCTCCCCCTCCAACCTCTGTACTTTTCTATCAGGCTGTGAAGATGACACTAGGGCCTGTGAACTGCTCTCTCTTTCTCTCTCTCTCTCTGTCTCAGAGGCCCTGTGTGATGATGTCATTGTCCTGACTCTTTGGGTGCTCCAGGAGGTTGCGGCAAAGTGCTCTAATGTCCCATAATCCTGCTCTTTACCCATAATGCCTTAGGACTGGGTCCTTCACAGAGATGTGTCCACCGATGTGTTATGTCTCACTGCAGGCCCTCAAATGGTCTGTTAGCTTCCAGCAGCGCAGTATCAGTGGTGATGTTTGTAAAGCTCAGATGTCCCCTCCAGGTCCTGTTACAGTAAGAACAGGACGTACTCACCTTTTATAACCCACGGCCTCCTACGGATGTTACCCGCTGTTATTAAGCAGTGCAAATATGACAGCTGGCAAAGAGGCGACTGCTGAGCCATTGAAACCCGACTGTGGATGGCAGCAATCAGGCTGGGTCTAATTGTTTGCAAATGAGAACCAGAGATCATTAAAAAAATGGCAGAACTGATGATTACTGTTTGAATGATGCAACTTAATTTCCCTTGCTGTGTGATGAGCAATCAGTAGTGCTTAACAACTAGTTAGAGTTTCTACTGATAAATATTATTTCAATCAAATACAAGCCTCCATTCATTCTAGTACCCTGCATCGAATTCTGATACTGAGTACAGCCAAAAAGCAGCCAACCATGTCTATCTCTAACCTACTAGCTGTGTTTCTATAAAATATTTGAATGTAGCTTTTTGATCATGAAGTTCATATATGGAAATAAGGCTGTAAAAACATCCTGTTTTGAATTCCTATGATACAGTTCTCTCTACAGGTTTTTGTATAAGTTGTAACGATAGATGATGGGAGCCAAGGAAAGTTAATGAATACAAAAAATTACATAGTCTTTGGAATCATTAATTGTACAAAGTGATTCAACATTGAATGTCTTTGTTGGCAGAAAAAATAAATGAATTCCAGCACAAGAATGTCATCCCAGCTGTGAAACATGGAGGTGGCGGTGTCATCTTTGAAGGCTGTTTTGTAATTAGTCTCTTTTCTGACTGGCTACCCTGTATTGTGCTTCATTCAAAAAGCAGTCTCGCCTGGAACACTTCTTCATTGTCACTTCTTTATTGTTACTTGAAATTTGGTGAACTCTTTCAAATGGTATTAATGTTCATCAAGTCACAAATCCATTGGTGAAACCCAATAAAACAAATAACAGAGATAAAATCATAATCTTCTGTTGATTTATTGCATAAACATTAAATGCATCTTTCATGGCAAAAGTACCTCTTCTTTAAATAACTTCTGTGACTTTTGTTCCAGGACAGCTTGGAATAGGCCAAAATATACAGGTCCAATCAACAGTTTCAGGAATTCATCACTGTTCAAGGGGGTCACAAAATGTACTTAAGGCAGAGGTTCACATACTTTTGCCATGAAAGATGTATTTCATGTTGGATCACTTTATGCAATAAATCAATAGACAATTACAATTTTGTCTGTGTTGTTTCATTGAATTTCACCAATTAAGTTCTGATCTGTTGAACATTAAGAGAATTTGAAAGAGTTCACCAACTTTCAAGTCACAATAAAGATAGAAGTAGTGTTCCAGGTCAGACTTTTTGAATGAAGTGCAACACAAGGCAGCCAGTCAGGAAAGAGACTATTTACAAATATCATTCTAAAGGGCACAGCAACAAAACAACCTGTTTCATCAAAAGGGATAAAGAAAGGCTGGAGATGGTTATGTTAAAATTAGTTAGGCTTCATCTGTGTTTCTTACATAAAACCATATTAACATCATGCCTAGATCTCGGGTAAATAAATAAAATGCAAAATACTTGCAGGATGTGGGCCATTTTAAGGCATAATCTCAACATAATTGCATCTGTAGCCAAAATTCCATTGCCATATGCAATCATTTAGAACAGAAAACACATGTAAATAGTAGCCAATAGACAGGTGCATCTAATTCACATGTTTTACTGAGTGGCTGATACAAAGAGACAATTTTGGATAATATATTTAATAATAGGAGTAGGAATTAAAAGGATATCAAATGAGGGCAAACAACAGAAAAGCTAAACATTAAAAATCAGGGCAAATGCAAATAATTCAGAAAGATAGATCCATTTAATAAGAAATGATCAAATGTCAGACACAGCAAGCCGACTGTGGAAGACACCAGAAAGATTTATGTCAGACCAAACCAATGCTTTATTATGTCGGTGACAGCTGCTGTAGGTGTGCCTGTCACGCTTCCCAATGGCATCCTCCCACCCCTGACAGTGAGATATCGAAGGCTGCAGCATCCTGCTCCTGTCACCATGGTCACCACACCTCTCTTACTTCCAGCGCTGCTTGCGGGTCTGGCAGCACCACCAGCAGCTGCTGGTTTAGATCAGAGAGAGACAATAAACAACAAAACACACCCACATATTACCCTCCCAGCGCCTCTCTCAGGGGATCAATATACCTGTCAGTCATCGTACTCCTTCATTGGAGTAAAGTAAATGCGTGTGTGATTTTAATAATGCTCTGTCAAGTGAGTAAACAGCATACAAAGTACTGGCTTAAGACACCAGGGCTGGGTGCATTTCACACAAAACAGCCATGGTTGTGTACACAATTACTTTTTTCTGTTAGGTATTGCAAAATACTGGTCAATGACATATTACCATATAAACTCATGTAACACAGTATAAATAAGTCAAATATTATACAGTTAACATTAATTGTTCATAATCGTATTTTCCAAAATAAAGGTGGCAAAAAGCATTTCCACAAAAACATTTCAGTGGGCCCACTCTTTTAAATTAAGATTCCTTAAAGGTTCCTGGTTGGCTTGGAAAAATATGAACTAATATGGAACATTAGTTTTTAAATAGTTTTTGAACATTTGTTTTGAACATTATGCTTTTGAATAGATACTTCACACTCACACACCTCTTTGCATAAATGCTTGAAATGTTCTTTATGGAACTGCAGTGAGAAACCAGCTTTGCTGGTGGTAGTGGCTGCATACTTCCTTTTCCTAACCTTTTTTAAAATGATAAACAACACATAACCCATTATGTAAAGGTTCAGTACAAATGAAAAGTTCTTAGAACTGTCAAAGAACAATTAGGAATCTTTACTGAGTAAAAAGCGTGATACAACTTAATATTTTCAAACAGATATGTAAGGAATTCTGTATACCTGGCATTTTATTCAGGTCAGGCAAGACAATAGAAATAGGAATTGCAGAGATGTCTGGAATGAGAACAGGAAGTCAATGCACTGGTGTGAAAGATTGCTGAGCAGCCACTGCACCCTGGCAGCCCCACAGCGCCTTGTCTATGAGCCGCACTGACAGAGGGAAATACCTGCATCAGCCTGGTAATCAAATCCTGCCCTTCACAGAAAAGGCTAAGTGAAAGATTCACTCTCCTGGGAGAGGACTACAGGAGATTTCATTCTTAAATGATACAATGCTGCAAATGGAAGTTTGATTGGCTATTTGTACACAAGGCGAGAGGTCTGTGCTCTCCTCAAGTATTGTGTATGGAAAAAAAGAAAAAAGAGAAAGTGAGGCAATAAAACCTAATGCCGCACAAAGGCTCCTAAACTGTTGCACTGAAATGGTTAATTGCATATAATGATAAATAATGTCATGGTTTGCGTATTATTATTGTTATTATTATTGTTATTATTATTATTATTATTATTATTATTATTCCCACTACAACAAAACCACTTTAGCCTAATCACAGCCCTGCATCCACCCCACATTAAGAGCGTGTACTTAAAAGTGTTCTGTTAATAACTTTTAATCCCATAATGAACCGACCCTGTGCGTTAAACGTGAGAAATTCGCCCATGGCTGCGCTTTAATGCCTCTTCCAAAAAAACCTTAATAGCTGCGTCTGAGCCGTTATGGCGCATGTAAACAAAGCAGTACATCATCCTCATCAGCGGCCTAAAGTCATTTGCACCTCACATGAGCGGACAGTAATAACCTCTCATTCTCTCGTTTGTCAATTAGGAGCGGGGCGGGGAGACGCGCGTCCAGCTGAGAGCGCGCAATAACGCGCAGCTGGGCTGAAGCGCGCGCGCCTGCTTTATTACTTCGCGACAGAGCGAGACAGAGACATATTTCAGTCATTGGGAAGTTAATGAGGGCGCCCCGAATCCATAATGGAAATGCCAACCAGCGCGCGCTCTCCTCTGCTGTACGTCTGCTGGGGGATAGGAGAGCAGCACGCGCCACCTGACGGCCAACACAAACACATACATACACACACTCACAAATACGCACACACACGTACATACACACATACATGTACACACACCCAAACATACACACGCACTCATGCACTCACATACATGCACACAGACATATTATACACACATACATACACATACATGTACACACGCATACACACATTCACAAGGAATTTGCAAAAAATCTGCATAATTCAATGGTTACGAAAATTCAGAATGGTCTAGTGTAAAATGCACCACTCCTGAGAAACTTCTGGAGCTTTTAGTGATGGGACCCTGATGTCAAAAGATTTTAACACCTCTTAAAGTCATCTTACAAAACATTATTACAAATGCCTGGGACATGAAGATGTTTTGAATTTTTATCCATGATCGAAACAGGCATACATGTCATTGGTAGCCATACTTTTTTTTTTTAGATTTATCACTCTTTTACCATGTTAACATGGCCAACACACATAGGTTCACCAGTTGTTTTGGAGCGTGGATACAATGGTGAACTGAATTCTCTTAGTCATCATTTCAGGTCAGCTCACACCTGTTCTGAAAACACACAAGAAACTCACCCTTGAGTATAAATAATGTGACTGTAACGCTTTGTGTTTTGTCTTCTCTTCCATGAACTTCCCAAAATGCTCCATGCACAGGATGAAATATGAAATCTGCTCAGAAACTAGCTGATAGCTCTTTCTGAGTATATTTTCCTACAGAGACTGGCAGGATCAGCAGTCAATATCATCTCTGCCCATGTCTCCTGTGTGTATTCCCAGTGTAGTGCATCGACCAGTGCATATTAAAATGCCCTTCACAGACTGTCTGGACAAGTTCATTAAAATGCTGTATTTCCACTATTCTGTGGCCTCACCACATCCCTCTCTCACTATCCACTCAGTACATTTGCTCTAAAATACATTATCCTGGCTAGCATCCGAGGTGGGTTCTAATTAATTACATTATTCAGTTACATGTAGACTAAACCTCTGATGGATTTATATCCCTTTGATAATACTGATTCTTGGTCTGAAAATACTAGGACTTCGACTTGAAGAGGAAAAACATATGAGGAAAGAAATCTACTTTTTACTTTGTTTCACTTTGACAATCATACTGAATTACAGTTTCCTTTTTGATGTGTTTCACTCTGTTCTTTTGGCTCCTGTACTACATTTAGTCCAAAAGCATACCAAAAAGAGATGAATAGCAGCCTTGAAAATATCAGTTCCTGTGCTGATAGATGCTGGATGTACTAAAAAGCTTCAATGCAGTTCTTCTGGGAAATTACAGGAAATTTTTGTCCTTATGCCTAATACTTTTCCCATTTTACTTACATTGTGTTTTTTTCTCAGCTCAAATAGTTTTACTGGAGTATGGTTTTAGGCTAATCTACCCACACCTGTCTACTAAGAGTAATCATTTTGGCCTCTTCCAATGGGTTTTCATTCAGTTCTTTGACATCACTCTTTTACACAAGGGTAAGCTATCTTCTGGATTACAATTTGTATTTTTTTCCCAAATCAGTCTATGTAGTATGGTAGCAAACTAATCAGAACTCATTTTAAGCCATAAAATGTCAGAAATCAAAACTTTAACCCAGAAATGAAAACCAAATTAATGTGAAAACACGTGTATCATTGCACCTCTACTGGCTACCTTTGGGAATTATTATGGCCTCTGTATGTACAAAAGGTACAGACACATTTGAATTAATTAGCTTTCTCTCTGAAGTTAAAGAAAGGTGAGAGATGTTTAAAACAGAGAGTGTGCCTAGGGTTAGTTTGAGAAATGTGAACTTACACTTTACACCCTACACTTTATTGAGATGTGTATTAAAACAGCCTTCTGCCCATGACCTTTGCCCTTGGCTGACCCCTGCACATGGTGTTACTGCACAAGGGCAGCGGGCTTTCCTGGCCCTCTGCCCCCGATCCCAACAGCGGGGAGTCATTAAGCTGGCTTTGAGGAAGAGGGCCAGGGGAGAGCTTTAGCCAGCCAAACACTGCCCTGAGAAAGAGTGTCCACTCTAATATCCACAGATACAGTTACATGGAAGTGAGAATGAATCATCTCTTTAATTGCATTCCCTCTTTTCCCCCCTCTGTTTGGTCTCTCCATCCATTATCTCCCTCTGCCTCTCTCTGTCTTTTTCTCTGGCTCACATCAGTGTGTGTGTGTGTGTGTGTGTGTGTGTGTGTGTGTATGTATATATATAGATTCTCACTTTCTCTCCATTCATTGACAAACATTCTCTGGAGAATAAAAGTGCATAGTTTTAGCCCAGGATTCACTTTCAATGAACTTCTTCACGAGACAAATTTGAGAGCCACTTATTTTTAAATGATTCACTTACTTTAAAAGTTAGAGTCGGATCATTTACCTGATGGCTCTCTCAGCCAGCCTTGAAAATAAAAAGCTCACCTGCCACGTGCGTCTAAAAATAAAAGCCACACTGAAACTTTATATAGGCATTTAAGAAGGGCAGTGTTGCTTTCTCACCCTCTCTCTCTCTCTCTCTCCCTCTCTCCACATCTCTCTCCCTCACTCCACCTCTCTCTCTCTCTCTCTCTCTCTCTCTCTCTCTCTCTCTCTCTCTCTCTCTCCAAGAAGCCAACAGTGTTGAAAGCTTACACTGGCCGGCATGGCTGTCTCCTTTTGCTGTTGTCACCTATCCGAGCACTGGTGAGCTATCACCTGCACCGTCAGGATCTCGCCTGAAACAGATTGAATTCTGATTGATTTCTGCCCAGGAAAGAGGGGAGAATTTAAAGGTCTTCCTTCTTAATTGGGTATTTGGTGTGTGCTGATGAGAGGACTGTGTGCTTCCCCAGGGATCCTTTATGGGGCAATAATGGCGCTGGGCTACAGCTTCGGCTGCTCTCTCTCAGCAAGGCCATAACCCCGCATTTGTTCTGAGTGCTTTTCTATTATGCATTGATAGTTGAGTATCAATCAATACGAGAGAGGGAAACAGAAAACCCAGCGAAACCAACTTCTTAAGTGTAAAACGCCTCTTAATACCAGAGCTTTCAAACAACTTAACCTGGGCTGGGTGTTCTTCTTTTTTTTCTTGCTGTGTCTCTTGTAGGAGATGGAGACGGAGACGCTGATGGTTTATTCAGTATGAGGGGAGGCGCTTGATTTAAGTGCACACCAAAGTGGTATTTTTCTGGTTTTGGAGAGACGTTACTTCATAGACACACATGCGAACGCGCACACACACACACACACACAGTCAAGCACAACTGACATGACATTTTTATGAATGATGGAACTATTCATATGGGCTAAAGTCAATAATGCCCTAAAAACTCAAGAATAAAATGACCAATTATCAAAATTATTTTGCAAATGCATCAAGATCAGTGGGACAAGATACAAAGCACTGGCTACAAAAGACCTCTGATGACAGGTCATCATTTTTTTATTTGCCATAAGCTGCCTCTCTAAGCAAATAGTACTCTATAAGAAAAAATAAAAAACTATCACATCTTGTGTTGAACCTGTGTGACATATATTGCACATACATATTTATGACACAGCCAGAATACAGATATTGCGACACATGGTACAAGCAAATTAACAGCGTGTATGTGTTTAACTGAGTTTTCTTTCAATTTCTTTTTTATTATATAACACCACCATCCACTTGAACTGTAACCTACTACTGCCAAAGACACTTAAATTCAACACTCAATAACGTCTGCTATTTTGTGTGAGGGTTTTTTGTAAGATTGACAGTCTTATAAGGCCAATGGGGCATATAACATTAGAGGTCTATTGTCCCAATTTGGGTTTAGTGTATTTAATCAAACCTATTTTATCGTTTAGAACTACTAGGCCTTGTTCAGACAGACCATTCAAAGCCGAGTTTTTTTTTTAACTATGAGCACGAAATCTGGCCTTTTCCAATCAAATACAATCTGATTCAGATCTCTGGACAGATCAGATTTCATGTGATGGTTTTAATCATTCAGTGGTGGCAGAGCTTGACATCAGAATTGATGCTTCATAATTATATTATTATATTATAGCTAAAACTAGAAGTTTTTAACAAAAATTTAAGGAACATATATTTTACTTTGTGAGATGTAGTTTTACAGTGACTTTTGGTAAAGGTTTGTCTATGAATATTAAATAAAGCCATTAGCCCGAGTTTTCTGCTGACCAAGTCATCCTGTTCTAGTTGAGTTAGTTGCAAAATGTTAAGGAAAAGTACAAGATGTAAGCTCATAAATAACCTTGATAGCTTAATTTTGCCTAACCATCCCTACTCAGTGTGTGCTGTTACCATCGCAATACAGATAATGCAGATATATAACTATGGCGTGAATGCAGAAATCAGATTTGGTTATTTGGAACTTGAAGTCTGAACAGTCAAATCTAAAAATCTGATATACCTTGTGCAAGCATAGCCTTTATCATGGTGAAGGCACTTCATATTGCAAAACTTGATTATTTAAATCGATTATAAGCATATATCTCTTCTGCATGAACACAAACAAGTATAAAACATGAGTATAGAAACATAGGATAAGTATTTATTTACAGTGCTCAAATAATGGGTACATACTCAAACAAGATATTGAATGTTATGAAAGTGATTCTATAAAGAGTCTGTTTTCCAGACAGGCCTGAAATTATGACAAAACGTTGTTAAATGGACTTAATTACCACAATATCTTACAAATACATATATCCACTAGGCTGTCCCTCATAATCTTCATCATCCTCATTCTCAGCTTCATTGAAAGACATGCTGTGGGCTTCGTTTTTCTTTTTGGAGAGGTCTCTGCCTTGTTGAAATCCTGAAGGATTAGGAAAGAAAGTTGTAATGCACAAGCAGTCACAATATACTGTTCAGTGCACATGAAAGAAAATTCAGGTAATGACATGGTCAATGTGTAAATGTTTGCTTCATACCAAAAATGTAGTTATTCAAAAAGGGGCTTCATTCCCATTATATTAGTACTGTCAATAGAAAAGTAGAATCATATATATATATATATATATATATATACACACACCACTAAATGGTTCTACTTTTCAAGCAAGCATTTACACATTAACCATGTCATTGCCTGAATTTTCTTTTTATTCATTTATATAAGTTCATATTTACATCATTCATACACTTTGGGCCAAACATCTATGATGTCCTATGAAGCTCAGCCAACAGGAGGAGGCCTGTGCTATGTCCAGAGTCACCTTTCCGTACCACCACCAATCCCAGAGTTCATTGCAAGGGGGACATTCCGGGAAATAGCGAAGGGGCGGGGGGGGTCTGGTTGTGGCTCAGATAAGAGAGGGAGAGTAGAGAAGCAGACCCCCCAGAGAAAGAGATAACAACCAGACAGTCACAGCAAAAGCCTGCCACATAATACACAAATCCCTCCACCCCCTCTCCTTTCCTCTGCGTCTCCTAGTCCAAATCACCCCCATCTCCATCCTCTCTCGACCTCCTGTCATCACTAATGCTGCGTTCCTTCAAGAGAAAGCTTGTGACTGGTGTAAAGTTATCTGCTGTACCGTGGGCTTTCTCGGAAAGCCAAGTTCACCTTTACTGGTGTGGAGATTCTGGGTACAGATAGTTGAGGGGCAAAATCAATAGTATCCCACTGTCAATGCTCATGCACGTCTTTCTGTACTACTGCTCAGACCACAAACTGGGGACACATCATGCCGCTATTTTATCTCTTCTACGCAGGTTAATTTAATTAACCATTAAGTTAATCTATCCTCAAAGTTACTTATCCTCAAAGAAGGTGAGTAACTTTAACATATGATAAATTTAAAAACCCAAAATTTTAAATGTATCCAGAATGATGAACTAAGGTATCATTCAATGGAAGCTGTAAAACACCAATAATGAATTACACTTATAGAGTAAAATTAAAACCAAAAATGATTTTTTCAAAAGTAATGATCAAATCTCAATCTAAATTCCTGAAAATAGTCTATTACTTATTTAAAAATGTTGTACTTTTTAATAAATATGGGGTAAATAAGGGGACTCTTTGGTGTCCGTTTTGACTCTAAAACTCATTATTGTATTAAATTGCATTAAATAATACAAAAAAACTGACAATTCTGTAATTTATATGGTGGTGTGTAGTGCCTCCAAAAAGCCCCCCAGTAAACTTACTTTTCACTTCAACAGAGCGACTAAAGCCAGAGATCACAAGAATAAAAGCTTGGACTATTACTTAAAAATGCTCATATACTCACCTCTTGAAATATATGTGGTCATGGTTAAACCTCACAGACAAGCTTGCTTTTATGTACTTTTTATGGACTGGTTATAAATGCAAACCTGTATAGTTTTATTTTTAAAATAGGCGATAAAGTAAATGATGTTATTCATTAATAACAACAACAACAACAACAATAATAATAATAATTATTATTATTATTATTATTATTATGTGTAATTAAAATAATAATTATGTGTAATTGCAGAAAATGTTTCAATTCCCACTTGACACTCCTGTCCCCTTATCTGATTCAGTGGCATTTTTCAATACATTTTGACTGACTAATGTCTGTATCAGAACAGGTTTTTTGACCTTCACAGCATGGAGCCAGCATGAGTGTAAAGAAATTACAAATTCAGGTCTGCTGTTCACACTGTAAATTCAAAATATGACAGAATATGAATGTGAGAATACAAATATAATATTTGAGGAGAAACCAGAAAAAGTTACTCTATTCTATAGCTTTGTTGCTCTCAAAGGCCCTGAATTACAGCAGTTCCCAACAAAACTATAGACACTATAGAACATGAATTTACGTTTGCGACTTAAACAGATGCTTTCATTTCACTATATACACATATAAACATTCTTTGACTAGTAAAGAAGTAAAGAAGTAAAGTAGTAAAGTCGTAAAATAGTAAAGACCCCTTTTTGCTGCTATAAAGCACCAATTATATACAACTATACACAAAAAGTTCTAAATCATAAAGATGAAACATTTAACCAGGTAAAAGATGATTGAAGAATTTAAATGGTAAACTGAGTGTTTATGGTTTACATAAGTATTTAAAAATAAAGTGTTATTTCTATTCCAGTTTCTTGTGACCATTCAACAGGGGCCAGTCCTAGCCTAAATGGATAAAACTGGTGGCTCCTAGTTTAAATATTTATTATTCAGTCTTCACCATGTTTTTCTGTTGTTCACAAATAAATTAATTATTCAAATTAATAATTCAATGAAAATAAAATACTGGCCTTGATGGAGCACAGTGGGCTTACAATTACACGCTACTCTGTGTTTTACATATATTACCTTCTATGACGTTAAAAGACACACTCATTTTTTGTATAATTATGATATGTATCACTAAAAAGGACCAAGTAAGAAATATGTTTGTGTAGATTTAGGTGGGATTATCTTTTCCTATATATCAAGAGAGTATAGTCACAGACATGTGCGTATGATTTTGCCACATGTAACAGTGGGAAACAAAGCTGGAAATGTTTTCTCAGGCAGTTGACCTCTGACTTCTCTTGCTAATGACCGTGTGTGCATGTGTGTGTATTAGACATACCTCTGCTCATAACCCGTAATCTAGCAGAGGCAGACACCTCACCGAAGGCGTTCCTGGCGGCGCATGTGTACACCCCCGCATCGTCAGGGCCAACCCCGTGGATCTGGAGCCAGCCGGTGAGCTCAAAGCGCCGCGGGCCTCCGCGCGCCTGTAATTACACGGAAAAGCAATCATCCTCTGTCTGTGTGTATTTCAAGCTGTGTAGCTGCATGAGTATATTTCTCCCTCAATACTCAGTGAGGACACAACAGTGTCACAAATAACAGTGTGGTATTTCACCCTTAATTATAATGCATGGATGCATTACAGCATGTGCTGGGAGGGTTGCGTGAAAAACATCAAATTTCAATTCTGATATATTCCTTACAGGTCCTGAAATACACTGGAAATCTCATGATATAAAGATCATCTTGCTGTATTTTAACCAAAGTTTGATCCTGTGCATTTCTAGGTTCATCAGGTTCACCCGTAGAAACTCATGTGGAGCACTGAGATTGTCCAGGATTCTCACAACACACCACAAAACATTTTGTGATTCCATGGAAGACTAATTTTGTCAAAAAAGGTCATAAGGTTTCAAATAGAATCCTCCTATTTCTATGTGTTGGTTTCTTTTGTTTGTTTCTTTTTGTACAATGCAATGTCCTTTTATGACAGTCAATCAGAAATAGTCCAAAAGCTTGGAATAAAATGTAATTATATTAGCCTGCATTAAAATCCAATAAACATGTTTTCCTTATCCTATAAAGTCACAATATCTGAGATATGTAGGTTTGGTTATAACCCAGTACCATCTTTTACAATATAAGTATATAATTTTAAGGCCTGCATTGCTATCATGATTAAAATTAATAGATTGTGCAAACCTAATCGCTTATAAGATGCTGCATGCATGCAGAATGTTGTCCTAGGCACTGATGTTTGATCATCTGAATGGCATTCACATAAATTGAAACATTCTGTCTTCTCTATTATCTGTGCACATACCTGTATGGCTCTGCTTGTATCATCAGCAGTAAGGAAGACGCTGTCCCCCTCTTTCCTCCACTGGATGGACGCCAGTGGGTAGGATGAAACCTCACAGGAAAGGAGGACATCACTTCCCTCTCTAGTGATGATGTCACGTGGGGCATAGGTGATGATTGGTTCTGCAGAGTTTAACAGAAAACAGATCTCTGTGGTTAACATTGCTTTATAAATACGTACAGGCATGCACCAAAATCAAGCTCTAGTCTCCTTGGTGTTAAGTGAGCACTTCATTAAAAATCGATGCCAGCAAAGAGGCATAATTACATAAAGGACCTGAGAAATCTGAGGGACTGCACATCTACTCTTGCAGGCTGCATACAGATTCATACAACGGAGACAAAAGCACTTTTAGTATCTCCTTACATCAGCCTCGCATGTTTAGCATATTGGGGTCACTGTATAACCTATAAATCTCCATTCAAGTAAGTTGCCAGTCATACTCTAACATTGTTATCTGTGTTATCTGTGTTGTTTATGAGGTCACAGCCAAAGGAGTAGAGTTTAGTAAACCAAAGTAAAAATAAATAACGCATCAGTTTAAAATAAAATAATTTAAAAAATAATTTAAACTGTTCTCAACAACTGCCACTAAAAGAACTGGGTTGTGAAACTCGACAAAACAAAGAATGTGGTAACTCTCTTAGAGGCCACACCAACAAGTTTTAATTAGCTAAAAAAATATCTCATAGTTTGGCATATTTGGTACATAGTTTTTCATTCAGTTACATGCGTACCATTTTACTTGGCTGGATACTGTATGAATCTTAGACATGGATACTTGGACACTGTATGACTCTTAAGGGGTTACTTCTTTAACAGAAGCCCCCCAGGTTACAGCTGGCATGTGCTTAAACGATTTTAGCGCAATAAGTCTATGAATTTAAGGGGTTAAAAACATTAACCATAGTAAAAATAATATACATCAACATCTACTAAATAATAATCCCGGCAGCTTTGCTTCTATCCCTCACTGTTTTTTTTATTTACTTTCTTAACTCTTGCTACAGATTACACACTCACTTGATTTGCAGGGTCCATGATGCGCCACTGTAATCTTCTGACGCTCACCAAGCCTGCGCTGGGCCACCCGCATTTGGCACACGTTTTCATACGTCTTCCCATCCGAGCCGCACAGTATCTCCTGCTTGGTGCACACACACACTGGTTTGGGCTCGTCCTTTGTCGAGGGGTCCCTTCTTGGGGCTTTGCAACGAAGGCCTTCAGCACAGCGACCGAAGAAGGTGGAACCAGTCCAGGGCTCTGGGTCACAGAGCTGACCCTCTCCATTCCCACATTCCCAGCAACACCCACACGGGTCACGAACCAGACCCGACACACAGCTCTGAAGCAACCGGGAGTCTGGGCACTGCTCAGGCTGGCACTTTGTCAGGCACCGATCACCTGGCCTCATTCCCTGCTGCCAGTCTAAGTGTCTGAGGTGCTCCAGCGGCAGAGGCTCAGAGAGGCAAGCTAACAGCAGAGTTAGCATTGCTGTCAGACACACCATTGTTCTGTTCCCTTGGTTATTTGTTGACAAACAAGATTCCTTTTACTCAAGCAAGTGAGTGATTTGCAGATCCTCCCTGCAACTCAAACAGCAGGAGAGCCCTTCATCTAATGTAGAATGCAGTATGTCGGACAAGCTCTTCACAGAGATGAGTGATCCTTAGCAGGCTGTAGGCCTGCAAGTCCCAGAGTGCCGTTGTCAAGAGTTGGTCAAAGGATTCCTGCAAGCTAAGGTAAAGCAGCTTATCTGCTTTCACTCTTCAACCCTAAACTCGACCTATAAACAGACCGGAGAGACCTCTGTCTGTGCTTGCTGCCCGCACAAGAAAGTAGGGGAGAGCCAAAGAAGGGTAAAAGGTTTTAAACAAAAAGGCAGGGTTTACTAAGGACACCTCTTAAATTGCAGAGTGCTCCCAAAAGGTGCAAGTAAGGTGTGATCAATGACCTCCAACAGCCAATCACAATCTTCTGTTGGTGGGGGGAAGGGGGAGCATAGGCACTGGTCCAACCCAAATGTAGCAGTCAACAGAAAAGGTCATAAATTCAGCTCCTACACACCTGGTCCCTGCAACGACCTGATTCCCAGCAAGCCCCATGGGGTTTCAGGTTCAAATGGGCTAGTAAAACATGACTATAACGCAGTCTTGCCGTGACCTGTGCTCATTTTCTTATAGAGATTCAAACAGACCATTTGATTTGTGTTGCACCGGTAAGCTCAAAAAGCAGTCACAATAAATCATAACATAATCCTTGATTAATGTTTTCAACTTAACCATTCCTTTTCCACATTTTTATTGTTCAAACAAGCATGAAGTACATTCTAAATTGGGTCACAAAGCAGCCTGAGACCTTTCTTCACCCTATGAACAATACCAAATGGTGTCTATAGGCTTTATTCAAGTAAGAGTAATTGAGAATGCATTTAGATGCTCTCTCACTAATCTCTCCACTCTACCTGCAATTCTCACCTGTCCATGCTAGAGCAAAACAAACAATTATGGGGCCATTAAGGACCCATTGTTAATTGTAAATAATCCATCATTAATATTGATTAGCTGCAGTGAGCAGGGCTCATTCAGTGCATGCCTCCTAATGAGATGGTCTTAGTCGAGCTAATTGCTTCATTCCATCTCAATGGAGCTCTGGAATGAATGGGTTATTTCAGGTAGCATTACACTGAGGCATGGTATAGTATTATTGGTTATTACTAGTTATGAGTAGTAATATTAATTAGCAAGTATGAATTCATTTTTATAGCATCAATCACAGTGTTTAAAAATCTCAATTTATCATTCTCAGGGAAAGAACTTTCCTTATCATTTATCTTTAGAAAATGATTGCAAGCACATAAACTACTAATTTATTTGCAGGAATATACCAGGTGACTGATTAAATGGTTTTGCCTTCACTATGCCCAGCTATCATGTAACATTCCTCCTTTCTGGGCATTGGTGTAGTTTTTATTGGCTCAGTTGTATGGTTATCTTTAGTAAATAATGTCCTCTTATTAAAGAGTATCTGCATTATTAGTGATTAGAGACAGACTGCTGCTTTAGTAGATTAGTAGCTTTAGTAAATCACTGAAATGCTCAACAGCTGTTCACACATTTCAACATATATTTTCTCAGTAAACATGGCATCCCTGGTTGTTTATATATAGACAGATGCACACACACACAAACACACATATACATATATGTGTGTGTGAAT
>JBBPCX010000032.1:5324275-5372482 GCA_037974365.1 Hydrocynus forskahlii
GCACCGAGAGAGGAAGAAAAAAACACACGACTAGTCGACTTTTCTCAGAGGGCATTGACTTGTGCCTCTGAAGTCGAATAGTCGACTTTTCTGTTAATGTTAAAGTCGTTCTGTTTTCTGTCGTTTTTTTTTTCCTCCCTCTGTGCACGCTTGTGTACGCAGTGCAATCTCTGCCTCTGATTGGTGAAGTCTGACATGCGTTCCGTGACTTAACCAATTATTAATGTCCCTTCATAAAAAGGGCGATGCCGTTGGTGCAACAGAAATCTAAACACAAAACCACAACAAGACGACAGACGCGGCAGCAGAGGAGACAGACACGCATCACATGTGTGGAAATACTCCACTCTAGACACACAAACAGCACAGTGACCTGAACAACATGCAAGTCGGTGTTAAAGTACAGTAACAGTACTGGCGTTCTGCACGGCCATCTGAAACGACATCCGCTAGCTAGCATGACTAATACTACTATTACAGGGAGTCGTCCAGTCCAGAGGACGCCGAGTGGCGCCGCGGCTGTTCCCACTTTCTGTTGGACACTTAAAGGTATCAGCCTTTGTTTTTGTTTTTTGTTGTTTAATTGTCATGTTGACTGTTAATGTTACAGAGAACTTTAAAAGTTGCTCAGTGTTGGACACCTGTGTTCCTCCGCTGCGTCTGTTTGACGTCATCAAACAACTAGTTGACTCGAGTTCGACTTTGTTGATTTTGTTGAATAAGTTGACTTGAAAAAATCTGAAGTCGTTAATACCCTTGTGTGTGTGTGTGTGTGTATATATATGTATATATATATATATATATAAAAAATGTGTTGTTGTGATATGGTTAAAAAATGCCTAAAAATGCCTAATTTTTATAGTGTAAACCCTAAATATCCCCCCAGATATGCTCCCAAAACACTTTAATTTCATTTAAAACTCCTAAAAGAGTTTACCACATCACAACAATGCGGTTTTTCACTATGCGCAGGTGCTCTTGGAACGTAACCCCCGCGAAAAACGGGGAGGTTCCTGTTTATGTATATGTATAAGTGCTATATAAAGTACAATCTAAAAGAGTAAAACAAACAAGAACATTAATTCACTGTTTGGATTTGGGGAAAAGACAGTCAAAATTTATAAAAATGGAATAATGATCTGCTTGTTTGTTGTTATTATGCATTGGTGGTTATTTACAGGCTGTCTAAAAATGGCGTCAATTTGGTCTAAGACTATTTTATTAAAGTATTTAAGTAAATTATGATCTCATATGGTCATATTATACACCCTACTCTGTATAATGTAACTTAAATAGAGTATTCTATAGTGAAAATCAAGGTTTAAGCAATCACATCAGCTTTTAGGGCAGATCCTGTACTGGCCAAGTTTTGAAGATAATTTATGGTGTAAAAGTCATCAAGGTGAAGCCCATTGTGATTCATTTGAGAATGGCTTGGTCCGAACATGCTTAGATAAGGTCCTTGGTGTGAGAGCTCAGGTGATTAGATGCCGAGCTGTCCTAGGATGGCTGCCAGGTCCTGGCTAAGCTGTCCTAAAGCTGCCCACGTCTGCTCCGCCACCAGTTAATCAATCTGAAGCTTTACATGGTGACTAAAGCAAGTTTGCTCACTGCAAACTCTGCAAGCATGTCTTGCACTCCCTTTTTCTTTTTTTTCTGTTACTGTGTCTAGAACTAGAATAAATGATTATTTAGGAAAATCACGCACTTTTTAGTGCAGTGAAAAATGGTTTGTAATGTGTGAATATTTAATAGGTGCTCTCTCTCTCTCCTTCCCTCCCCAAACCCTAGCTCCTGGCCTTTCTGTGTGGCAGACTCTGTCCAGCCTGTGGCCTTGACAGTGAAGAGGCCTCTCTTAGCTGTGGTAATTATGAATATCAGCAGCAGCTTACTGTTTTCAGCATTATACTTAGTGTTTAGCACTATTATTTAGAGGAACTTGAATGAGGAGCAGCAAGTATCATTTATCACATTTATAATTTATTCTCATGCGAGAATCATTTTGGTCAAATTTTTACTCTTAAAGGAAAACTGTAAAAGTGCAGCTCGCCTTACCATCTTACAGAAGGCTTTGTGCTACAAGACTCAAAACAATGAGCTTATGAGGCTCCCAGAAAGTTACCCTTTCAAACCCTGTGCTCCGCACAGCATTCACACAGAGGGCCCTTTCTCTAAGCGCCTGCTTCATTAGAAGGTTATTTATAGAAGCCTGCAGAGACACATTATAATAAATGACACACAATGTAGTGATGTAAGAGTTAGTGAAGGTCATCAGTTCAGATGATGAACCCTTTGCCCTCTGCTGCTATTCTGTTTTGTTTTGGGTTAATATATATAATATAATATATATATAATATATATAATATCATTTTTTGTATTGCAAATGTTTACACCACAGCACTGTTCTATATATCATGCCATTTTGCTGCAAGGGACTCATCATTAGGGCAGTGGCAGCTGGCAGGTTGAGTTATACAGTAGCACAGTTTTACTAGAACAAAACATTGATCAGCTACAAAGTGGCAAGTGGCAGCAGTCAGGGGAAGGGCTGAGATTTCCAGCTGTCTGCCACTAATAAAACAACGTCCCTTTGGTGCCCATGGTTATTTTCTCTCCTCTTAGAATGTACCAGGTTCTTCATGGCTGACAGAATTGCTGTGGACGTTTTTTGTCCCGTTCACAGTGTATCAAGTAAGGTACTACATATTACTGTCTCTCTCAAATTCACTAATTTTGTCCATACTCTTTCTTACCTGCCTTTAACACAGTCTGACAGACTAATACAACAAACAGTTAAATGTTTTATTACATTTACTTCTGTATGCTTGGTACAGACATGTACCATATATATATATGTTTTTTATATATATATATGTTTTTATATATATATACATATATATGTATGTATTTTATATATGTATTTTATATATATATATATATATATATATAATACACACACACACACACATATACATATATATACGTGTGTGTGTGTGTGTGTGTGTATTTTATATATATATAAAAGATTTGAATAATAATTTGAAACCCTAGAGTAATTTTTGGAAAATTGTACATTAATTGACATATTACATGAAGTTCACTCCTCTGTTTCTCTTTAAATACTATCAGATGGCTTTGTCCAGTACTTAGACAAGATGGAGAATCACATCAAGAATTCGCAAACAGAGTCCAAGAGGTACGATGTTCACTGTATGATGTGTGTATATTTGAAATGTATATGTTTGTTTTAATTCATGAAATATAAGCCCTTAAAATATTACAGACTGTAAAGATGGACGTGTCTGATTACTTTTTGAACACAACCACAACCCTCAGTCCCACCAAACCGTATAAAAATCTTTTTCAAAGCATGGTTATCTTTTGTGCATGTGTTGAATAGAGTGTATTTTCTACCTTACAAACATATAGGAACAGTGCTTCAAAAGACTATTGTTACAAATGGGAGTTTGTTCGTCTTTGATCTGGTTTTATCTGTTTTTCCTTTATTCAGCTTCTGGCCACTGAGCTTGGTGTGGTCTCAACACAGATCACCAAGGCAGACAAAGCAGAGTACATCAAAAGAAAAAGGCACACAGTGCCACACACCTCACACTCGAGTAAGTGTATTTAGCTGTGCTGGGCTTTGATGGAATAGTTTGGTAGAAATCTAAATTATGCAATTTTCCACATTTCCCAGATGTAGCTGATCAACCTGATATTTTTCAAACATACATTCCTAAAACCCACTTAAACTATTAACCAGGACTTCATTAAGGTGGGGCAGACTTGTCCGTGTGGTGTAGGATGCTGTATGACTTACTGTGAATTAAGTTATCAGAATTTCACTGCTACAGGCTGTAATTTTAGACTGCACCAAGACTGGAGAGCACTGTTCTTCAATTAGCACCCTCTGAATTTATGGAGGTCGTTACCACAAAAATTGATTGTAGATCCGCACTGCTCCTGAAGTAGTCCATGTTATCTAAAATGGCAACTACATGTTGATGGTTTGTTGTTTTTTTTTATTGCTCACCGTATGTCATACCTTAGGAGAACCGGAAGATCATTGACTTCTACTGTTTCTCATTATTATTAATGTTAGCCACAGAGGCCCAAAAGCAAAATTAGAACACCAAATATGTTATTGCTAAGTGAATGCCTCTGGGTAAGTGGAACATTTATGTAAATGTGTAGAACAGATTTTTGTTCTGCCAAATGATTTCTTTCCATTGGCTATAGATAGAACTGAATAAAAATTATCTGTATGTTTGTTGTTGAAATAAAGCAACAACTTTTCTTTTTTACTGTTAAATCAAAGGTCATACATATATGCTTTCATAAATTTTTGAGTGAAAAACAGTGATTGTAAGGGTAATTTAATTTAATTTGCTTGTCTAGATTTGGGAGCTAGACCTCGCACCATGGCACAGGGTTTCCTTGTTTCAAACCTAGGGGCAGAAGACCCTAGAGTGGCGCGTATGGCGCAGCAAGTGAAGGAAGTTCTACCTGATGTCCCCCTAAGTGTCATCACCAGAGATCTGCGTAAGTCATCTGTAACTTTTAGCGCAATTCCTGAAAAGTGAATCTGTATAAAATAATAATAATCTATAGGCCTGTACCCATTTTCTGAATTTTTGTTATGTTCGGTTTGTGACTTCTATTTATATTTGTTCAACATATCATATTTGCTGTGTATGTTTTGGTGCAGTTATGTTCATATTACTCTTAACTTTTCTAGAACTCTTTACTGATGTTTATGTATGTCCTTTTAGTGCAAACAAACTGTGTGGATGCAACTATTACAAACCTACTGGAGAGCACTGAGCAGTATCACACAGAGCCTACAGAGGGTGCTACATCAGGTCCAGTCCGACCTCTGATCTCCACCACCTCCTCTGTTGCTGCCTCCTCACCTACTCTAAAGGTGAGAATATCCCCTCAGCTTACACCAACACCTCTCCCTAAATGAAAAAGTTTATAGTCTAGTCATTTTTATAAATGGAACATACTCTTTTTCTTGTATGAGCTGAGACATAAATTCCTGCTGAACGTTCATGGCATACATTTGTGCATGTTTGCCCATGTTTGAAAAGCTGTTATTTTCTTCTGTTTATTCAATCTACAGCCAGCTGCCAAATCTTTTGGAAGATTGCCAGCAGACAGACACATGTCTCTACAGGATAGAAAAGCAGCCTTGTATGAGTATGCAAGAAGGTGAACCCTGAATATTTGATATCAACAAAACATGTGTCATAAATGCAAAGCTACACTTTTGTTTTTAAAGCTCCTCAGTGCTCTCTATCAGATCCGCTACCCTAGAGAGTTACTGCACATTATCAGTTGATTAGCTGTTGTTAAATAGTGTCTTTATTAACCACTTGACTTTTAGATTGTAAAATAAATCATCTAGGCTGCATTAATGTTCATTTGATGCTGCACAAGTTTACATAGCAAACACAATCACACTGTCGACCTTGGCATCAGCTGTAACTATTGTGTAATTAAGCGTAGAGCCATTGGAGCTCTGCCAGTGTTTATTTAAATAGACAGTGAACTTAAACAGGATTGTAAGGGAGTTCATCCTACAAGTGAAATTACACTATCCAGGTATTAACAAGCATACTAGGTTCAACTGCATAACAGACATCTAGTTAAGATTGAATTACTTCCTTTGAGTCATGATGTAAAAGGCAGGCACCAGCACATTCTCAAACATGCAGGTTGGCAGGTCACCTGTGAGCGTTCATGTTTACTGGAAAAGGAAGAGCCTCCAAGGGGAGGAGGGGTGGAAGTATCAAGATGGTTTTCAACCCAGAGTAGATGTGACTTCTCTACAGCATTATTGGGCAAAACATTTTAAGAAGGAGGTTAATGTATCAAATTGCTGCAAGTAAATTACTTTTCATCACTTTGTTGTCTTAATTGCCCTCTGCAGACGTTACATTGAAAAACATGGACTGGAGGAAGACTCGTGAGTTTGGACAAATCAGCACCCAAGGATGTTTACGCAAAGACAACTGACTTCACACACAATGTTACCCAAACAAGGAGAACAGATTGTTGCGTTGACTTTACCTGAAATATTTGTGTTAACCAAATATACAGATTGGAATAAGTTGGACTTGAGTGGATTTTTTTTTGTAATCCTCCTGCATGGCAGTCATGCATGTCTTTTTAATTGTTTCTCTGCTATGAAAAAAAGATTATTTTGGTAAACAATTTGTACTACACCCCAGTGACAGTGGAACATCTCATATTATTTTTTATAAAGTTGAGAATTAAAAAGCAGGGGATTGGCATTGGGCGGTACTAAATAAAACAGTTTGAGGTTGTGTTGTAAGGATGTGTTGATTCAGTATCAGCTTTTAAAGACATTAAAGATCATTTATAAACGCAAAAAATGGCTGTTTAATTTCATCCCCTAAATGTACTGATGGCTAAAGATGATGTAATCTGAATCGGAATCAGAAAACTATTGATCTCTGAGGAAATTGCTTATGACTGCAAAGGCACAGAGACGAGAACAATATAAAAGGGAAACTCTAAATAAGTGGAAAAACCTCAATATGAAATACAATGTGCTACATTCACAAAAGTTGGGTATAAATACTACAGGTAAGTAACTTAGTTCATTCTTAATGACACATGGTAGTTAGGAGGATGTTACTGCACCTGGTGGCGATCAGAGGTATATAATATTAACGGGCAGACGGTAGGATTATTGCACTTAAGATATTGCGCATAATGATATAAATATTCTGCACCCATTTAGAAAACTTCACATGATCCTGCACATAGACTGTACTACTGTGAAGGTCTGAGTACATTTTGCTCAGTTCATGATCTTAAAAGATTCTCGTCAGAGAAATACTTGTAGCCCGTTCACGTCTATCCAACTAAATGAAAAATGAATGTTTATTGACGTCCAAATCAGCTTTTTGTTACAGAACAAGCACACAACCTAGTGTTGGATCTGTTGGTTTTATTTTACCGCGAAATACAAACACGAGTAAAAGGGGAGGGTCCAAAAACCGTTACAACATGTAGACAGAAAGTAAGATACAGAAACGGGAAAATTTTGAAACTTTGTTGTGACGCTCTCCGCCAATCAATGGCTGTGAGTGGATTCTCAGCCAATAGTCGTAAATCCTGTCAGGATAGTCTTGCCAAACGTCCACCAATGAAATACGAGAGTGGGCAGGCCAAGAGGTGAAGAAACCAATGAGATTCGAGTGTATCCTGGCAATCCCCCCGGACCGAATAAATAGAAGTACTTCTCAAATTACTGTGTCATAGCAGCTTGGTCTGTCCTGAACACTGGTTCTTCTTTCAGTCAAAGTATTTTTGGTTTTTCTACAGCATTCAGAATGAGGGAGATCGTTCATTTGCAAGCAGGACAGTGTGGCAATCAAATTGGTGCCAAGGTAAGAGATGAATGGCTGTTTTCTCTTTTTCAATGCAGAGTTCAGTCCTAGGGGGAGCTGGCTTATCTCTAAAGGCCCTCTCAGTTTTTCTGTTGGATATTAACTGCAATCTAGTCTTTGAGTCGTTCAAAAAGTTAAATTAAACAGTCCAACCTCAAAATTAAGCTGTAGAGTGAGATTTAAGTTAATGGCGTTGTACAAAATGCAACAAGTAAGCTTTTATTCAGAAAAAAACAAACTCAAAACAGGTGTGTGTTATACCGATTTAAATTGCTAAATGGCTTTTTAAAAGCAGTTTTGGCCGCGAGAAAGCAGCTAGTTCTGAATGAACTAATGGTGAAACAATGCAGGCTGGTGAAGGGTGTTGGCCCTAACATGGCCGGCTGGATCTGGTTCAGTTCATGAAGAACCGTTCATTCGACCAGGCCAACACCCAAATAGCGACACAGATAAGTTCATGTCTCAAAAGCGAGATATTTTGTCTGCCAACTCTACTACCCAGTTATACAGTCACGTTCCTATATTTGTCCCTATTTTTCCCTAACGACCTGTCCTCGCCGGTCCTAGAAAATGGCCTCAGTGACTTGGCAAACTCCATTTTGCCTGTGTAGCGTGTCATTTCGTTACAACCGGGCTAGTTCTTCTCCTCTATGGGTCCCGTAATCGTGTTAAATATGTATTCTACCATTTTCTAAATGTTTGAGAGATTAAAAATATTTTGTACAGTTTTTGAATCGGCTGTTTCATGTTTTGTCCAGTTCTGGGAGGTGATCAGTGATGAGCACGGTATTGACCCGACGGGCAGTTACCATGGCGACAGTGATCTTCAGCTGGACAGGATTAATGTGTACTACAATGAGGCTTCAGGTGAGATCTTACAGACAAAAATAATTTGAAGGTGACCTTAAACTATGTGATTTAACTGCAAATACTCCCTAGCTTTTTTTTAAAAAAAACTTACAACGTATTACCAGGTGGAAAGTATGTCCCACGTGCTGTGCTGGTGGATTTGGAGCCAGGTACCATGGATTCCGTGAGATCTGGACCTTTTGGGCAAATCTTCAGGCCTGACAACTTTGTTTTTGGTAAGGTTTTTTTTTTTCTTATTTATACTTGACTCCATATTATTGATGCAAAGTAGGGTGCCTAATACAGAAGAGGCCTTTGTTCGTTGTGTCTTGTAGTCAAATGTGAACTCATTTGGTTGTCAATGATAGTCTTGTTTGCATGTAGTTTCCTCCTGACTGGTGACTGTAATAAAAGAAATGCCTTCTCTGCAGGCCAGAGTGGTGCCGGTAACAACTGGGCCAAGGGCCACTATACAGAGGGAGCAGAGCTGGTGGACTCTGTTCTGGATGTAGTTCGCAAGGAGGCTGAGAGTTGCGACTGCCTGCAGGGCTTCCAGCTCACCCACTCACTCGGTGGTGGCACTGGGTCAGGCATGGGCACCCTCCTCATCAGCAAGATCCGTGAGGAGTACCCCGACCGCATCATGAACACCTTCAGTGTTGTGCCATCTCCCAAAGTCTCCGACACAGTGGTTGAACCATACAACGCCACGCTGTCAGTCCATCAGTTGGTGGAGAACACAGATGAGACGTACTGCATTGACAACGAAGCACTGTATGATATCTGCTTCCGCACACTCAAACTCACAACACCCACATATGGTGATCTCAACCATCTCGTCTCTGCTACCATGAGTGGTGTCACGACCTGCCTGAGGTTCCCTGGTCAGCTGAATGCTGACCTGCGCAAACTGGCTGTTAACATGGTGCCATTCCCGCGTCTGCACTTCTTCATGCCTGGCTTTGCCCCCCTCACCAGCAGGGGTAGCCAGCAGTATCGTGCCCTCACTGTTCCTGAGCTCACACAGCAGATGTTTGACGCAAAGAACATGATGGCTGCCTGCGATCCGCGGCATGGGCGTTACCTCACCGTCGCCGCTGTGTTCCGTGGCCGCATGTCCATGAAAGAGGTGGATGAGCAGATGTTGAACGTGCAGAACAAGAACAGCAGCTACTTTGTTGAATGGATCCCCAACAACGTCAAGACTGCCGTCTGTGACATTCCACCCCGTGGCCTCAAGATGGCTGCCACGTTCATTGGCAACAGCACCGCAATCCAGGAGCTGTTCAAGCGCATCTCTGAGCAATTCACAGCCATGTTCAGGCGCAAGGCTTTCCTTCACTGGTACACTGGAGAAGGCATGGATGAGATGGAGTTCACAGAAGCTGAGAGCAACATGAACGACCTCGTGTCTGAGTACCAGCAATACCAGGATGCCACTGCAGAAGAGGAAGGAGAGTTTGAGGAGGAAGGAGAGGAGGAGTTGGCTTAAGTTTCTGTCAGTCATTTTTCTTTATGTTTTTCCTTTCAGAACTTTTCCTTTATCACATTCTCACTGTGTTCGTCACTTGCATTCTAAGTTGTACCTGTAATACCAATAAAATATGCAGTTAAAGACACCTGAATTTGTTGAGTTACTTTAAGTTCTAAGCATAAGCAGTGGTAGAGCTGATGCTTATATGGATGGAATATTACTGCAGTTATGCTGCAATGTATAGCAATGCCTTTAGAAAAGGGTCTTTTTTTTTTTTTCTCTCTTCTGGAATAAAAAATATTTACTGCCTCACCCAGTTCATATATGGACAGTTAAGCTGCTAAGTTTTTCAAATCAGTTTTTGTGGTGCTACAAAACCCATGTATTTAGATGTGTCCTTATTCAGGGTGTAACAGTTTAGACCTGCTAGCTCAGTCTTAAAGGCACTGGAGCTGTCTATTGATATGGCTGGAAACTGGCCATGTAATACTGAATTCTGATGTCTTGGTACACAAACCCATCAAGTGTCAGTTAAAAAAAGAAATGGGGTGGGGGGTCTAAAAAAAAAAAAAAAAAAAAAAACCCACAGCCCAAGGCTTAGAAAGATTTACCAACATAATTTGACTTGTTGGATCATAGGAACACCCAATAATGAGTTTGGTCACCCTATGAAAGTGATGGTTGGATGCTCAGTTGTTTGTTGCAGATGGATATTGTAATAATTAACAGATGATACATTGTGCAGCCCTGACCTGTGGTGATTTGACAAACTAGGATTTCTGGACTTAAAGTAGATTTAGGATGAATAAGATGACTGCAGACCAGGACAAAGTCTATTAGCAAAACTATTTAATAGTCCAGTGACTGGAAATAATTAAACATTAGTTGTTATAAATTACTGACAATATGCTATACTACTATTGAGGTATTAAACATAGATTTGAAAAGCTTGCACAGAAACCCTGATTTCAGTTGTACTATGCTAGTATACAAGAGCAAAGTATCCCATTAAGCTTGTTCTAAATATAAGATTAAGGCCTTGAACTCATTTTGCTTTGGTTATACATCGGGCTAAGGAAATGCAATAGCTGTGGGTTGTCCAATCTGAAATATGCTATCTAAAGTCCAGCTGAGTCGGCTCCTTCATTTCTAAACCTTGTATGCAAGTCATCAGCTGAGAGAAAATTTGTTGCATCTGAATAAATGGGCCATGGGAAAGAACCAATAGCCTGAAAACTCTCTTGACTGAACAAGCTTTTAGCAGGGACAATAAAGTAGAGGAAAGGTAAATTAATAGTAAAGAAAAGTGCTGTGTGCACGCGTCTGGTATACACTGAGCTTTATTTGTGTAGTCAGGGTGGCTTGGTTTTTAAGTCTGGTTTATTGGATTAGGGGTGTTCAATGAAATTAAGTGCCTGGCTTTGAGAAATACCCCTTGAATTGAGTAAGGGTATGTAATGAAATTGCTTTAAACAAGCCTGTGACTTGTTTATCCTTAGATTTAGATTTAAAGTTCCATAAAGAGGATATGTGTTCAGTCTAATGCTAAATCCCTTCGAGAAATGACTAGTCTACTTGCCTTGCCCTGGACATTGTATGCACAGTGACATTTCCTATAAAAAAATATCACTACTGGCAACAATTATAAACAGTGACAAATGGGACAAATAAATGCCATGTTGAAAATATATATATTTTTATATATTTTTTAAACAATTATGTTGCATTCATTACATTATGATCACTCAACCATGTAACTCATAAGGATCTCTTAATAGTTAACCTGATTTTTCCAGCAGGGACCCCAACTATTCAGTCCGTTTAAAAGAAGCTGTAATTGGTCGGGCTCATGCATGAGGAAGTGCTCTCATGAGCATTTCCCTTTAGGCCTTTCCTTCTATTCAAACAGACAAAGGACTAGTCAGAGCTCCTTTCCCTAATGTTCTTTAACGTGGCTAGGGTAGATGTAAACAGAACCACTGACCCCCACATGGCTTTTTGTTAGCTTGTAAGTGGTCTGTGCTCATTTAAAGCACCAAGAGACAATTCCTATTTAAAGGAATACATAAAGAGCCATTTATAATCAGGACTTGGTGGTTTACAAAAAGAATAAATAAAGTAGTACAGTATATTATAAAGCTGATCATGTTCCGAAGTGGCTTAAAGCAGTTCCAGGGACTGGCTGTTGGTGTTATGAGATCTGATTATTCAGCTGACCAGGATAAAGTTCAAACTGCTTTTCTGCCTCCTCGCTGTATGAATCACCTGGAAACAGAGCGTGAAAAAAGAAGGAATGCTTGCATTACTGACAAAAGAAATTGGCATGTTGCCTGCTGACTAGATCACGAATGATGAGCTAATCAGGAGTGGCCTAGTGTTCTGACTGAGTGCAGTTGAAGCGCGTGTGAAAGTGAACAATAATTCTGTATGAGTAGGGTTACTACCGCTTTGACTTACCTAGATGACATTTATGCAACCAGATTCTGTTGCCATCGTATTTGCAGTTGCAGCGCATGGCATTGTTGGTGAAGTCACTTTCTGCCACCTCGAAGTTGGGGTTTATTATAACCTGCGACAGAGCAAAACCAGTTCTTTAAGAGGCAAAATATCCATACAGGGTAAATCTGGTAAATAAATATTACCCTGTACCCTGTATGGGTATTTACCTGTATGGGTAAAAAAAACAAAGTAAATAAATAAGTACGTTCTCGACCAGTTTAGGCTAATCCTAATCCTAAGTACACCCTCCCTTCCTCTGGTTCATTACGGGAAGAAAACCTAATCCTATTCACCATCTTGATCCTTAAATTTCTGAGTTGACTGTGCAACAGCATGTGTGTGCCACAAGATGGCAGTCAATCTCCACCATATTTAGTACTACAGCTGAAGCTAGAAGCTTTTCACTGGGGTCCTTTGGGACCAAGTTTGACATGACAATGTGTCTCTAAACAGGTACCAGAAATGGTACTAATGAGAGCAAGTAATTAATCCTTAATATGAGACTGTTGTGGAATGTGAATGTGATAATGACAAGTGAATGAACAACAACACTTTACCTGTAGTATGTAGTTCCCTGGTTTAACATCAGTGATGTCAATCCACTGGCAGTCAATGTCATGTCTATAGGTATCCCAGCAATTAACCGTGATGCCTTGCTCCCCGAAGTTGGCACATTCATATCGTTTTGAAACACCTGCGCCAAAGTGTAAGAATCGCAGAATCGAATCACAATACAAGCTGTATTGTGACATGTAAAGAACCACAATTGTATTGTGGCCCAACTATTTAGATAGTATCGTGTTGTAGCCTTCTGTGACATTTCCCAGCCCAGGCCCGTGCAATCTTCAACATGGGATCATAATGTAAAAAACTGAACATTCGAAGTTTCTAATATCCACTGAGATCCAGACCCTCTATCCTTTTCTGAGCCACTTGCCAACAGAAGCTGGCATGGCAGCACTGAAATTAGTCAATTAGAACTGGTCTGTGTTGTATGTCATTACAGCCCTGTCAAGACTTTTGTAACACATACAGTACTGAAATTTGAGACAGACTTTCGATCTCTACAACTCTACCATATCCACAGCTATGATATATGTGCAGGCTTACCTTCATGGCACTCCGTGTCCTCTAGACAGAAGCTAGCTTTGTGACCATCTGCTACTTTAGTACCGTTGAGATCCAGCAGGTCGTAGTTGGTAAAAATGTCCATGCTATGATAGTGCCTGTGAGATTTGAATACACAATATAATAAACACTGCAGGAGGATAGCAGAGCAGGGTTCATTAATGCCTTCACAATCATCTCCATAAATAAAGCTAGACTGAAGTATTTTTTTTTTACCACTTTTATAATCTTATGACCACAACTGGTCATAAGATGCCAAGAATATGAATGAATGTAAGGATAGCGTTTCATGTAGAACTAAGCCGCTATGCATTTTCCAGCAGGAAATCGAAATTAAAAACAAGTTATCATGGTCAAATTCAGTGGCGTAGCTGGGGAACACTGGTTTCTCTTTGGCTCAAGACTGAGGCTGGGCTCTGACTTCCAGCACGCACCAGGTTTTCCCATTAAAGCTGCACTAAGCATAAATACTGAGTGACCTAATGCATGCTAGGAGACCTGAGTGGTTTTTGGAGCAGAAATGTTGGTTACCACACACTGCTCTACACCCACTTTGGGCTTCTTCCACACAAAGAAACTGTTTCCAAAAGTAACAGATAAGGCTATGCTGAACAGAATTTAGAGCAACTATAACCACATGGCTCAATAAGTGCTGTCCCTACAAGAAATTAGATTCTCTGTTGCCTCTCAAATATTCCAGAAAAATCAACATTAACATTTCTTCATTATTTCATACCACTGTCAACATTGACATGCCAAGCAGTATTATTCACTTTTACACCTCTATCTACAATTAATAGAATTCCATTGTTTTGTCTCTAAACAACACAACAGTGTGGAAAGATAAACGGCATGCATCAATATGTTTCTGCACTCTTAGTCATGAATGAATACAAACAAAATGGAACATGACACTACTCAAGCATGCCACAAGCACATCTTTACTCTGAAATAGTTTACTTTTTCTGTGACTAATAAAAACCACGCTTGCCTTTTTCGGCTTGAAAAATAATGGGCGCTTTCCTCTCTGGGTCATACACATGCACTCTCTGAACCACCAAAGAGCTAATAAATCCTGTGGACGTGCATGATTCTTTACAAACTTCAGTATGTTCTATCCGCATTTTGACCTGTGAATATTTTATAAAAATGCTTTTTAACTGAAGCTCCATCATATAAACAAACCATCATAGGCCTGTCTTTTCTTAAATTACCGTTTGTTTGCTGTGATCAACCATGCATAGACACAAAACTCAACAAAATAGTTGGCAAATTTACAGAATCTTCTGTAGTCAGTCATTCATGACATTTTTGAAGTCCAAAAGATTGCTTTTTTATTCATTTGTTAATTTACTTATTTTGTTTTCCTGTTCTAATCTACAAAGCTAGTGTAGCTAATGTACTGTAAGCAATCGAAGCTTGTACTCATTTACCACTGTGTAACCTGCACGTCTAAATCATCACTCACTTCCCTCATATTAAATTTTTAAGTCCCATCTTAAATTCTAAAGTTTCTAAGACCGTATGGCATACAGTTACCAATAAAAATGGACAAAACAACAAAAACTCAGTGATCAGTCAAAAACAGTGTTTCCCAAAAATGGCCTCGTGTGTCATACAAGTTTCCTTGCTTTAACACACCCATTTAAACTTGGTAAGGGACTCTCAACAAGCTGATTAGATGGAACAAATCTACTGAGAGCAAGGAAAACCCTAAAATGTGCAGGGCAGTGGGCTCCAGGACCAGGGTTGCGAAACACTATTCCATTAGGTTCCACAGTGTATCCTGTACTTTAGTCCATTTTTAATAACAGTATGTCACACAATGTCAGAAACCACGTAAGCAAGTGTTTTACAGTACTTCCATAACTTCTTAGCTACCCTCCTTCCAGGTCGTTATTGATCAACTTCATTTGGACTATAGAAAAAATTAGGTAAATCCGATTTTTGGGAAACCGTTCCTTGACCCTTTCTGTTTGTAGCTGAAGAGCAGTCATTGTGTAACTTCTACTAAGTAGCATTCTACTATAAGTATTCTAACATGCTAATTTAAAGACAGCATTGACAATCAGCCAATACCAGTGAGAAAGTCCACACTTTTACCTGTGGCACTCGTGCCACACCCAGGAGTGGCGGCCCAAACGGGGCCGGAAGTCAGCTCGTCCCACATTATGGATCTCTGAGGAGAAGCGGAGAAGGCGTCGTTGGCCATATGGCCAGTTGGCTCTGACAGCAGATTTAGACAGGCAGTTCTCTTCCGCTGCACAATACAGCAAGTGTAGTGGGCGATCCTCAATGTAGACACTCCGCTCCACCAGGGGGGCATTCAGGACCAGGTCTGATGCAGCTTAGGATTGTGAGAGATAAGGACATGATATTAATCAGTGATAAAAGCAACAGGATAACCACATGAAATCTGAATATGTGTGTCCTGTCTATATCCTCGACCGTTTATTCCTTTTTTAAACGTATTTATTTTTATTTATTTCAACTTATCTAACGTGTACTTTGGAAATAGATGGCTGAGGGTCTTGTAGGTCTCCCTGGCCTTTCACACTTTCATAGAGCATTTTCTAAACTCTCTAAAGAAACTTTAGAGAGAATTCTTGTCTTCTGGCTGGATTTTTCCCACAATTTCTCAATAGGATTTTAATCGGACAATTCTTTTTTCCTATAATAATTTATAGTATTTTTTCTTTCAGTGAAGACAGGTGATTGATCTACACAAACACATCAAAAACAGTTGCTAATGATTAGTGGGTGACAGCTGGTGCTTTGATTCAACTCTTTTTGATGGCCAGTGTATCTTGCTGAGCTATATATCAACACAATAGAATCTAGCCTATTTCTGAAACAGTGCTAAGAGGAATTAAAGTGTGGCTGGTCAGTGCGTGTGCCACTCACAGTCTGAGCAGATAATTCCGGCAGCAAACTGAGCTCCTGCTCTCTTACAGCTGACAACGTGATGATGCTGACAGTCACTTAGAGTCATCTCATCTCCACGACACTTCACCCCACTCATCACCATCTCAGTCACATTACTGCTGTCCCAATACCACGTTTCCTTTCCAGCAAAGAGGACACAAAGATCAGAGGTGCCACCCTTGCAATGAATAACACGAAGACACACAAGACATTGCTATGAGACAAATCTCTGCTTTTGACTTATTGTCCAGGTTTATTGAGAAATCCTTAATGAAAAAAAATGGTATTTGTTTAACTGGAGTATAGATATCTTACAATTATATTCTTCACCAGTTCTGTTAGTTCTTATGTTTAAACTACATTTACAAAACCAATAGTAAATAAAACGAGTCTCATATACATACAGTACTCCTCCTACTTACTGTGATTGCATGCAGGGCGTAACCAAGGCCTAGTTGTCTGCAGGCAACCATGGCTTCTCTAGTACTCCATCCATCACTACACAAAATGCCCCATCCGGACCCAACCTGAACCTCCACTCTGCCCTCGTAATCCATCCTGCCCCCAACCATACGGATCTGTGCATAGATCCCCACTGCAAGGACTAAGCATGCAATCTATCTAATGGCAGTATAGTGCAGTTACCCATTCTGGTCTACAGATGGTCCACATTTCCCTCCATCTCAACTTGTAGAACTTTTTTGCCAGATATTCAGTGTTTTTGATTAGTTGGTTTGAAGGTGAGATAGTGCAAAATGTGGGCTGAGGGTTCTAAAGACTGGATTAGGAGACACTGATTCTAACTGACTGCTATGCTGTTAGATAAGTTCACTCGAAGCTCTACACTATTTTCAAGTGTTATGTCAGTATTCAAATTTAGAATTAAGCTCATGTTATACAAAAAAGTCTCTCATAACATGTGAGGCTTTTTAAGCGGTGCTGCTGTTAAGCCAGTTTAATAGTTTTAATGGTGCTCCTAAAGGATTCTTAGATTCATGGATTATATAATAGCCTATGTCTACACTACAAAAAACTATTTAAGAAAAGAATGGCATTTCTGTATGATTTAGTGTAATTTCTGAGTCTACATTTGAATGGAAAACTGTTAAGAACTGTGAATTGTGAAGTAGTCTGTACTTGCTGTCCCTGAAACCTCAATCAGCTACACTCTTAAAAATAAAGGCTCTCAAAGGGGTGCCATAGAAAAAATCTTCACTTGTTTTTGGATGAAGATTTCAGTAGTGGATAATTTTTTTGCTAAATGAGCAGCGTATTTGTGCAACACAGAGAATGCCATGCTCCCTAAAATCTGCCTCTCTGCAGAGATCAGTTTCACCCCTAATCCTGCACATCTGGTCCAGTTTACTGAGGTTTTCAAGAGTGTCTGATAACTAAGGCCAGCTGTTCAACCTCACAGGACAAAAAATTAGTTGCTTTTTTAATTTCTTTTCTAATGCCTGGTTAAGTGTCCCCGTACTTTAATAACAACATCAATTATGTCAGGTAAGGATGTGACACTAGTCTTCTGCCTATTCTAGTACATTCCTCCACCAACTAGGTTTCCGATAAAGTTTCAGCATTTGACCTGCTGTTCCAAATTGAGATACTGTTGGTTTTGCTGGTCTGTCAAAGTGACCAAGTGTTCCATCAATTCTGTTGAACAATTTCCATTCAGACATCCTGCAGTTATCATACTGTCAACAGTGTGTTCTGGTATTCTGCTTGAATATGAAGCACAAAAGTAATGGAAGAGAGGGTGCATGGATAGGAAATCTCGAGAGACTGGTGTAATCCTTACCAGATTAATGCTGATATAAAGGCAACAGGACACCTAACCAAGAATTAGACATGATGCATGTGACCATTTTTTTTGTAGGGATCAGGGTTGGAATGAAATTCTACAAGAAGGTAAATCTCTGACTGCTGAACAGGGCAGCTCTCGTGTACTCTGGGAATTCTCTTACGCCGAGGCCACTGCTAGCATATCCCAGGCCCAGCTGCCTGCAGGCCACCATGGCCTCTCGAGAGGTCCAGCCATCCCCACAGATCAGCCCCCACTGCCCTAATCCAGTGGCATTAGGAGCCAGGAGCTCCACACGCCCCTCCAACTGTGTACGCCCTCCAGTCAGCCGGATCTGGGATTGGGTTAGAGATAAGCAGCGAAGAGCAAAGAAAAGGTCAAAAGTCAATCAGCCTTGAGTTTACACCAGATTCACTGGACTGTGCTTAGATCATAGACAGACTACTTTCTAAGCGGCACTGCCTAGTACAAACTTGCACTCAGATGTTAGCCTAAAGATACTACGTTAGAATGAAGCAATGTGCTATAAGCTTTATGGTGACATTAGCATAAATTAGATTCAAGCAGGGCAAATAAAAAAAAAAAAACCAAATTATTAATTTCAGAAGCATGATTGTTCATTATACTAAAAACCATCAAATAAAGCCTAATCCAATACAAAAAGTAAAGCCAGAATGCTTTTTTATTACTATTAAGAATTTTTAATGAATAAAAAGCTATTAAAAAAATATAAAGAAATATAAAAAATATTTTTAAAAATTCATTGATGTATTGTTGTTGTCTAAAAAATCAATTATCTTTGAAATGGTAACTTCACAAGAGAAGGCAAAAACGCTCTTAATTTCTAAATTTAGCTAATGTAAAGTATTTTGACCACAAATCATTTTTTTAATATATATATTTCTGTTGGTTCATTCATCCAGAAAGTTCTGCACATTGTAAATCACAGCTGTTGTGTTCAAATAATATAGAAAAATCTGTCTTTGGTATGTAAGATATCACTGTGCATATTAAAACTCTCTTCTGTTCACGTATAAATTTTCCAGATCTACTAGCACAGCTATGCAAATCAGTTATCTACTGGTTTCCAGCTTTACGTTTGTATGAGGATTCTGATGGCTAGACAAAGTGTCATTTACATCAATAATCTTAGCTCTAGAAGTAGAGACAATCTGACCGTTTTATCAAAGGCCATATAAGGGATGTTGCACTTGACAGAAGCATCTTCTAAATGTTTGCAGCCCTCAGCAGTGATGCTCTTATGTGGGCATTTCCACAAGCTCTTCTCATTGCCTTGGCACTGCACCTCATTCATGTGGATGGGACCCATACCTGCTGAGGAGTTTAGTTAATTAGCATAATCACAGATTTCTGGCGTGTTTAAAAGCTCAGTGTCTGGCAAATGTAACCCACCTTGGCCCATAAATGCTCCAGTTAGAGCCTCTTTAGCTGTACCAAAGCCCAGCTGCCTGCACACCACGCTGGCCGACTGCAGGTTCCAGAGGTCATCACACACTGTGCCCCATTCAGAGCCTTTCAGCACCTCCACTCGGCCCTCACCAGCCTTGGCACCACCCTTCAGACGCACCTTTACCTGGACCAGAGACAGACAACTGCCATTTTTTCACGATTAAAACTTTTAGTAATTCTGCCTCTCTTTACTGTGCCAGTACTGCATGAATAGTGATTTACAATTTAATAAGCACACATCATGGAAAACATACATTTGTGGCAAAGGTTTTTAATAAAGAAGTTTAATTCATGATGTACGACTTACTCCCCCATCCACACAAGCCATATTTGGAAATTACGCTGAAAAACAAACATTTTTGTTTCTGTGATGTTGTGAGAACCAACACATTTACATACTGATATGCACCTATTCAGCCAGCAGTAGTTTAATTCTGCTGTGTTGAAACGAGACAGAATACAGGGTAGCCAGTCAGAAAAAAAACTCATTTACTGTACCATGAAGACTGTGTTTGAATGTATAAAGGAATGTTGTAAACTGATTAAGCAATGATGAATCCTGATTGTTTTTGGTAAAGACAACCACATAAACATCGGAAAAAATAGCATTCAAGACAGTGCCTTGGGGACCATGGACCCACAAGCCCTTTAAAGTATGAAGATTTACTGCAAATCCGGTGAAAAATGTGTTTGAATTTGGTATTCATTGTACTTTTCAAATCATAACTCTGCTGCTCCAATATAATATCCAATCCAATCATTTATTCATATGGAAATGACACTTTTTAATCAAGAAATTTCAATTAATTGAACCAGGGAGCACTTTCCAATTGTTATAAAAAAAGATTTTTCATAAATTAGCTTTTAAAGCAGGCTGATTTCATATATATTTCAGACTCTAAAGCTGCTGGCATTTGAATTAATCTCTATAATGGCATATCATAGAGACACATTTTCTTTCACAGAGGACTGGGCTTACCGCTGGACTTAGCTTGCTCTTGCGCCCCCGACCTTGAATGAACTGGGGACCAGGCAAGCAGCTGACAACAACTGGCCCTCCACCAGGGCAGGGGGTGCTGGTGTTCTTATTGAACTCCATGGTGCAGGCGGAGAGGTGAGCTTCATTCCCTGTGCAGGCCACAGTGTGAATCCTATACGTACTGCGGTGACTACAGAGAGATTATAAAGAATAGGTGAGAAAGCACATCTACTTAAAAAATAAGTTCTCATTTTTTTGATTAAACAACCTGACTAACAAAAATGTCAATCAGCTAAACTGTAATTATATTATTTGATTGAAAGCAGGGTAGCATAGGCCTAAGAAAAGCTTTTTCAGATATAATGCATTCATATAAATGGCTATTGAAATTTCTTGGGTTAATGAGACTGACTCTGGGCAAGAAGGTTATCTGTGTTTGCCAGCTCTCTTCATTTGATACATTTCTAACATTCTAGCAGCTTGCTGAAGCAAAGAATGATGTGACAGTGGAAAGTAGGCGCAATAAGAGAATAATAACCTTCCAGCAAGAGGCAAGAGTTCATTTTAATCCACCACTGACACAACAAAACCTTCCTTTTGACTCAAAATGCACTTCATTTTTTCTTTAGATACAGTTTACTATTTAATGTACATCAATCAGGGCTTAGCACTGGACTAATAATGCTACTACTAACTAATGTCTCATTTTTGCAAAACACTTTCCTAAGTGGGCAGCAATCATAAGGATACAAGACACCTGCAAAGGTCTTTAATGACAATAAATCTACATAACCCTAAATTAACATTCATTTTGCTCTCACAAGTGTCAGTTGTCACACAGACTGCTTTCGTCCCTTTTCCCCCGTAAAATGTAATTGATGCTTGTTGGAAAAAGCTTTTGTAAATGAAATATTGTCATAAAAGGCTTATCTAGATGTCATGTAGCCTCCTGAACACAACCCTAAAGAACAGTGTTACCCAATTTCAATTTTAATTCAGATTTTATCTGGGTATAACACACACATCAGTATTTGCTTTTGACATGCCCAGACCTCTGCAGTTGAGATGGCATGGCACTAGGAAGTCAGCTAATTCATCAGTGGTGTGTGCTGGGGTAAAGCTGAGTCACTGTGGTTTTCGCACACACTGCTGACCTCTCATGCACGTGCGTGGGTAAAGGTGTAAGTGTGTGTGTGTGTGACACACATCTGTATAAACTCAGTTCACCTCCAGTTCAGTCTGTCTGTCAAGTATGTGGCAGAAAGTTCTCTAACCCATTTTTTCATAGGTGTCTTAATCCCTTTTCTTGCTGATGAGTTTGAAATCCACAACAAAAAAGTTCCTCAAACCAAATGTATATTTATATTCTAATGAAGAATGGAAATTAATCAATTACTTTCAATGACTTTTAGGCTTTCTAATGAAATTACCTTATTGCTACACTTGGATTTATTAAAAGAGTGGTTAAACATTTAAATTTGACAAAACATGTCAAATTTATATTTATATTTTAATGACGAATGGAAATTAATCAATTACAGAAACACTAAAACAGCATTAGGAGCAAACTTCACGACCAGCACCACTAAAACAGGCTTAACATCGGACTTTTAGGCTTTCTAATGAAATTACCTTATTGCTACACTTGGATTTATTAAAAAAGTGGTTGAACATTTAAATTTTACAAAGCACGTCAAACTTAATCATAATATAAAAGCCCCACAAACAGACACGTGACAAGTATCTAATCAGCAGTAGTCTATGTTTAGTCAGGCCGAAACATTCTGCAGTCTCAGTAGAAATAGTTTAATTAGTCTAAAAGACAAATGGTCTGTGTGTATACAGAAACTTATTCTCTCCACCTGTTTTGCATACTTTCCCCCTTTTCCTTTCTCTCTCTGTGTCTGGTTCTCTCACGTGTTCTCACACACACATCCTCTATCGTTGACGGACATGGTCTGTCTGTCACGGCACTCACAGCTTACATTTTACCATCTGGTGTGAATCTGCAACACTGTCTGCTCTCTGACGTGGACGGCTCCCTCAGCACAAAGTGAAAGAGAGCCAAGGAAACGGCAACACTGGGATACAGGGGGATGGTGGACTTTGTTTCATAAAATGATATTATGACAATTTGACCTCAGAAACTGAGACAGTATATCAGTACTTAAAACCGTCTTGTAAGGCCTCCATTACCTGCAAGCTGCATAAATGAAAAGTTAGCACATACTTTCTGGAACAAATTTACATGTTATTTTTTGTACACATGAATGCAGCTATATATTTATCAAACTATATATTTATAGTTTTATGTACTGGAAAAATGAAAATAAAAATGTGCCACAGAGTATAATGTTTGCACTTTCACGCACCCTAACATGTCTCATCCTTCCAGACAAGATTCTCGTATGTTCTGGGTTGCTGGACAACTAACTGTGCTGGCTTTTAGTTTTTTCCCTATTCATTTCAGTTTAATGTTTGCACTTGTGGGCCACAGTACTGAAGTTCGCCAGCACAACCTGGAAGCCGTCCATTTACACATGTGCTCACATGCTGCTGCTCTGTGACCACTTAGAGTTTGTGTCCTTTCTGTTTCAGATTTTCATCAGACAGGTTTGAATCACTGTTTTGATTGTTTTTTTGTGTGTGTTGTACTCACCAAGAGCGCAATATCAGCATTGCGCTCTTGTGCCTTCACTCACCTCTTTCAAGCAAAGCCATGACAGGCACAGGCTACATTTTATTCTTTCTTTTTTTGCTGTGGTGAAATTAAGTAAACAAGCTTATTTTCACCTTAAAGTACCAAAATGTTATTTGACCAGGGGTGCCCAAGTTTTTGCATGTTAATGTATATTGCCATTTAATCATAACATAAGATTTAATCCCTGATACATTTTGTCCTGAGGTCTCACACATGGAAACAATTCAGAAGTCTGAGACAATGTGATTGCTAGTTACAAAACTCCAGTTACAAAACATGACCTAACTCCATGGTGGAATAGCAGAAATGTGGTCTCACAATATCCATCCAAACCTTTGAAACCAAAGTCATTTTTTGATAGCTCAGTGCTGGGCTTACCTTTTTTTTCAGCCAGAGCCCCCTTCCCATGTAGAAAAGTAGGGGTAGCTGAGGCCTAGTGGGTAGGATAGTTGCCTCTGGACCAAGAGGTCATAGGTTCGAATCTTACCATCAGCAGACCACCACTGGGTTCCTGAGTAAGACCCTTACCCCTAAGGTGCTGCAGGGAGACTGCCCTCTGTAGTTAGGGGCTGGAAGTCGCTTTGGATAAAAGCATCTCCTAAATGCTGTAAGTGTTAAAGTTACATGGAACCCGCCACCCACAAATCTTAAAACCCTTGACAGAATTTTCTAAAAAATTAATCACTGTCTGTGGTGGTAATCAGTTTGAATAAGTAAGATGACTTGGTATTTCACAAAGGGGTGGGAAAAATTATGACATTCTATTATGGTTTGATAAACTTTGTCACAAATTACTGCTTTTCTTTTTCTGACCTTAGCAAACTATACCTTTAAAGTTTCATTACTAGATATAGATTAATAACCACACACCTAAACATTTATAAAAATGTATTTTCAGCCAGCAGTTCTAATATTACAATATGCATAATTGCATAGAGCTCCAGAGTCCTGAGATTTTCCATCCTAACTCAGCAGTCTACTCCCTCTCGCTCTTTCCCTCTCTCTCTCTCTCTCTCTCTCTCTCTCTTTCACACACACACACACACACACACACACACACACACACACACATACAGAGTACATTTATCACAAACTGGAAGTTTTAAGTTGTTTATATAAACTCATCACAGACTTTATGAAGCATTTAACACAAAAACAAAAAAACCTCAGAATACCCAAAGTTCAGGCAGAAAAGGAGCACTTTGGGTCAGGCGACAGGCAGCCAACAGCAAATTAGGTGTCTCAGCTTCTAGGAACCCTTCACCGACCGCAACTATAAAATGCTCTTTCATTCATCTGCACAAAATGTACAGCTACCAGAATTCTTTAGGAATGCTTCTGACAAGTTCAACTCCAAGTGCAAATACACTAAATCATCGCTGTCGGGCGGAAACCCCCTATGTTTAAAATGGCTATTTTTCAGGAAACTCAAAAAACGTTTTATATTCTAAATAAATGAATACTGTGTCATCAAAATTGGTATAATTATTTTCAACACTTTTCATTTCTAAATTTTACAGACCCATGTGGAGACTGACCAATAGCATCGATTTACGAAAAAAAACCAACAAAGACCAAAAGTGGAGTTATGAGGTTTCCGCCAGACAGCGACGATATGCTACTAAATAAGCCTTCAATATTCCTGTGTGGCTCACATTGAGGACTGAAGAAACTTCCACCCAGAAAAGACTCGAGGCTTTCGCATGAGATAGGGGAGCTGCAGGAGAGGAGAACTGCAAGCCATGATTAACCACCCTGATGAACATATGCAAATGATCATCCTATTTGCAACTTACTTCTAGAGACATCACAGGCTGAAAATGTGGAGGGCATAACTCAAAGCAGAGCATTCAGTGGTCGCTGTGTGTTGCCACATAAGTCCTCACATCTTGGCCACACTCACACAGAAAGAATGCAGCCCCTCAAATTGAAGTCAACTCTAATCTGCAGTCTGCAGCCATGTTAAAAAGTGTCGCTTTCGAGTGCCTGAGTGTAAAGACCGATATCCTACCTGTGCACCCTCTTTCCTGTGATCCTCTCTGCAGGGAATCCCATCATTCCACAGACCACACGAGAGTTTTTCACCGTCCAGCCAACGTTGCAGATTTGACCCCAGCCCTCTTTATACTTCACCTCCACTACGCCCTCAGTAACAGGCATTCGGGCAGCATGGGCAGGTGGGGGGCGCAAGCGAATCTCCTCCATTCTGTTCTCATCCACCTGCATCTGAAATACCAGCACGGATAATGAGGATGATGATAAATAAAGCGGAATTGCGCCTTACAAAACCTAATTTTGTATTGCTTTTACAGCTTCTCCTCTTTGGCCATCAGAGATGTCAAATCTAATTGAATTTCAGTGACAGTGTGCAGTTCTTTTCGATTTTCACTGTTGTGATGTTTACACATACTGTACACAGCGCTCATACTTTGTCCTAGCAGCAAGCAATCATTCAAATTAACTATTCCCAGAGAAATAAAGAAACCATTGCAACTTTCAGTGTGATCAGACACCAGAGGACACTACTGAGCGAGTCCAAAATGAGTGGGTTCATATGGAGCTTTTATGGAAGATTGTAATTTGTACACGATTAATCATTTCTGTGCTGACGAATGGACTCAGTTTCTCAACATTCGTGTGATATTGTAAACTTTCTAACAGTGACTTATGTGCATTCATGATGGCAGTGAGCAAACACCCAAAGAGCTGCTCAGCTCACCAACCAATCATAAGCCAAACAGTAGCAGCCCAACACCTGTATGCTGGTGTAAAATGGACACATTCTGGTAAATGTATGTTGCTCTGGATAAGAACGTCTGCTAAATGACGTAAATGTAAATGAAAAAAAATTCCATTTATATTTAAATATATTATATTCATTTTTTGGCTTCAGGATATCTACACTGGAAATGTCATGTTTTTGACAAATGTCAACTACAAATTGGAAGTGTCATATTAAATGAAAATTCCTTTTTATAAAATTAGGAAATACATTTTATATGTAAATGCAAAGGAAGTAGTTTACAGCTTATTACAACAGGGAAAAAATTATAATGCAACTTGAAACTTTTAGCAGTTTCATTTGGTTCAGCACTTCTAGCAATTTCATTAATATAACAGTTCACTTTAAAGCACTTCATGGATGGCACACAAGCAGCAGACACACTGCTTCATCTTTTGGCAAAATTTTAATGTTTTCCTCTAGTCCTCATCTTGTTGTTTACTTTACCTGTTGTGGACTAACACTAATAAATATGCACTGAATCCGTATTAAAGCTGCCCTGAATCCACTATCCTCGCCTGTGTAGCAATAAACACTTTTGAGTTTGATTTTTTTTTTTTTCAACACTATTTTCAGCAGTTGGCTTGGGCATGAGAACAATTTTAGCCATTCAGAGTTACAGGACACTAACCCTGGCCACTAATCACCTCTGGCCTTCACTAATTCAACCTCATTAACCAACTTAAAGAAATGTGGCAAGACTATTTAAACCACAGCGTAATACTGGGCTGTCCAATAAAAAGTCCCTTCAATAAAAACTCAATAGGAAAGAATGTGGCGCTACTGTTGATGCCTTATTAAAAAGACAATAAAACTAAAATGGACTGAAATAAATGTGAAATGGGAATCACATCATCCATACACAAGATTCAAGCTCACACACGTGTGGCCTCTCAGGCCACTTAACAGACTTCACCCCACGCTCTTCAGAGCTATGCTGGTTATGCTGGACTATGTAATACATTATGTCCATTAAAACTGATGCCAAGTTTACTAAATACTTTCTTGGTATTCTTCAAAAATGACTGCAACTTATAGTCAATATTCGGTTTAAGGAGCTTCCATTTAGGATTGTACAATCTTTTACACGGCACTGCTGTGAGTTTATGCCGAAGGTAAAATGCATTCTCTTCATTACATTGTCTAATACAGGGAAATGTAGCCATTACCAGTTAAATGTACACTAATAGAGAGAGAACAATATGCATAGGCCAGTACTATAACTCCACAATAGTTCCAAATATTAAGAAATAAGCAACTTTGTAACAGCTGATTCAGTAATTGGACGAAAGAAGGATTTCCATATCGGTTTAAGAAAAGGGCCAAGTGTAGACATGTGCAAGAAACCCAGACGAGAGCAGCAGGTACATGTGCATGCACCCAAATGCACGGATGTGCACTCAGACTGCTGAATCAGAGCCATGGAATGCTTGTACTTGTACAAGCAGACAGCAAGAAACTTTGCCTTTAGACTTTGTATCAGAAACTGTAAGGACATCCAATCCCATCCTTTGTATCTGTTTGCAGGGTCGTGGGGGTGGGGGTGCAGCGTTGGTGGCTTTGTGCCCGTGCATTATGACTAATCTTAAAGACAACAGCCAGAACAGTCAACAAAAGTTTTAAAAGGTTTGCATCCCATCACAACAAAATTCTTGTCAATGTTTTTTGGGCTGAACATGGATTTGAAAACTAATTTGCAGCTTTCCAGCCTAACTATACACAGTTGTGCTTGTGTGCGAGTCCAGTGTTCGGCAGCTGTTTCTTACAGCCGCCTTGAGTTCTCCGTGTTCTTTCACTCTTCCGGTAGAAAGCAGCCCACTGGACAACATTGCATGGCCTCTTACACATCTTTCCCTCATTCACACAGCACTCTAAAACTGTCTGGCTGTCTCGCTCGTCCCTCCTTCACTCTCCCTCTCTCGCTCCCTCTCTCTGTCCCCCCACCTTCCTCTCCCTCTCCTTCTCTCTCTATCCCCTCCCTTCTCCCTCTCTTTTTCACTCTTAATCTCTCTTTTCCTTTCTATTTCCCTCTCTCTCTCTCTGTCTTGTTCTCTCAATTATTCACTCCCACTCTCTCCCTCTGTCTTTCGCTCCCTCTTTCCTCTCTATTTCTCTCTCTCTTTTCTCTCTCTCTTCCCCCTCTCTCTATTTTCTCTCTCTGTTTCTGAAGCCAGTACTCATGCTGGAAGATCATATGATGTTAATTTAGTGCAGAGTCCGTAGCCTGCACTGCTGGCTGCGGCATAGAGAGCTTCCCCTCTGAGCTAACCTACAGCCTGTGGGCTCCATTCTGTGCAGAAAAGAGGGGGGAAAGGAAGAATGGAGAAAACTCTCAGAGACAGAGGGAACCAGCTGCAGACAGCAAGAGACGGTGGGTGGAAATGAGAGAGATTTAAAACTGAGAGAGAAAGCGAGAGGGGGAAGGCAGAGTGAGACACAAGAGTGAAAAATGAGGGACTAGAAAATAAACAGAGGGTTAGTCTGTACCACAGACTGCATGAATGAATGAGCACATTTCCCCAGAGCAAATGGAAAAATCACTCAGAGTGAGAGATTAAAAAGTTTATTAAATAGGAAGTCGCTCATGAATAAGTTAATCGAATTAATGACAAAAAAAGAGAGCTAACTTTTCTGTAGGAATACACAGCGATATTCTGAGTTTGTAATAGGCCTATAATCATCACAAGGATTCAGTCAAACAACGACATGGCTTGACAGACCCCTCCCCATTGTCCTCCTCTTTGAGAAGCTAATTACTTGCTGTAATGACTTCAAGTGAGTCTTTTCAGAGCATAATAATTGGTTTTAACGTGAGAAAAATACATGAAAGGAGAGAAAAAACACAGTGTGCTTGTCTTTCACAATTCAGTGTGACATGACCAACATGTGTACTGACTCACACTAATTAATCAAACACAGATTACTGAGAGTTTGAATGTACTCCTCCCACTGTCTATAATTTTGAAAAGAAAAACTTTCAAGTCCTATTCAATCAAAGGCTGCAAAGAATGTGGAGGAATAACACTGCGGCTCATAAACCACATCAGTGAAACCGAAAATTGCAGTTATTCATGTTTTTCCTGTGGCGCTGACTGACAGCATGTTCATCTTACCTCGATGATGTTAGAGTCCAGGAAGTCAGGCAGTCTCTCATCTTTACAGATGACCCCCGCGTCCTCCTCATGTGTGCAATCACTGTTACCCCAGCCTCGAGACAGACACTTCTCAATGCTGTTCTCCGAGCCAGTGCACATCACATTATCCAACCAGATCTTACCTGCACAGGTACATTTATCATGGTTAGCCCCATCAACCCAAGGATTATTATACAGTTATTAATATTAAATATTAATACTATTATTATTCATTAATTATATCATAGACTACATACTGTTAGGGCTTCACGGGTTAATACTGCAGGCTATGAAATTTGAAGTGATGATAACCAATCCACCACTCAAATGTCATCAGTTTACCACTGAATAATCCAAGTGTACACAACAGTAATTAATAAACCAACAGTAAAAAACTTAAACATTTATAACATTCAAAAAGTAGGTATAAACTGTTCTTGACCTTAATGTATTAATTCATTTTCTAAGTCACTTAAACTATTTAGTGTTGTGAGGGGAGCTGGAGCCTATACCAATGCTTTGTGAGTACACACACAAACACATTCAGACACCAAGGGACAGTTTAGCATCTCCAGTCAACTTGGCACACATTTCTTTGGACTGAGGGAGGAATCCGGAGTTCCCAGTGGAAACCCGCAAAGACCCGGGAGGAACATTCTGCACAGAAAGGACTCTGGCAGCTCTGTCTGGGAATCGAACCCAGGACTGTCTAGGAGCACCCAAACATTTACATATGACTGTATATTTTATTCCAAGTAATTCTGGACCTTTTCTATCTGTCCATTTATCATGAAGCATACACATAGGATGGTTTTCAAATTGTGCCAAAACTGAAATAAACATGGTGATTGTATAAAGTGCATACAAATACAGTCCTCAATTCTGTATCGCAAAAACAAATATCATCTTAAAAACCAACCTGTGCCTGCTCCATACTTGGCACTATGTGACCAGCTGAGGGCCTCCACAAAGCCCAGATGGTGGCACAGTACATGAGCATTGGACAGAGTGAAATCATCATCACAGATAGTGCCCCACTCTCCGTCATAGAAAACCTCTACTCTCCCCTCATTGTGCTTGCGTGGGTACCCAGCCAGACGGAACCTCGGTTGCTCATGCTGAGGAGAGGTGGTCTGGCACAAACAGGAGGGGAGCCACACACATAGCAGCAATACCACAACCTTCTGAGATTGCACCATGGCCTGGTGTCAGAGAGGGAAAGAGAAAGTGAGAAAGCAAGAGAGAGAGAGAAGTACCTAAACAAGCATGATTAGACCATGATTATGATTATATCATACATAAAATAATAAGGAATAACGCTTCAAAGCAATATGAGACTTATAGGTGCTACATTATTAGGTTCAAATCCTCAAAATCCAATTAATTGCCATTACTATTGTCTTTTGCTATGACGCATACAATAACCGTTGTAATAAACAATAGCCCATGCATTGATAATAATAAACTAAAAGTTTGCTCTATTAGTCTTTCGGATGAATGTTAGGATGATGCACAGTCCGTCTTACCTGCCTTCACGGAGACTTCACACCTGGTTTCCCTGATGTTATGGAGGAGCCTTGTGTACTCTGTCTGACCAAGTTAAGAATGCATTAAACTATTAAATTTGCTTTTTACAAATCCGATACGTCCCGCTGACGTCTCAGAGCCTTTGGGGATCCATCGTACAGCCAGAGATATAGTGTCTGTTTGGCAAAGTGAACAGAGAGCTGGAGGCAGGCAGGGTTTGCTCTGGGACTTTGCTGAGGCTCGCTGTCGGCTCTCAACTATTTATAGGGGGAGGCGCAGACTGTTCCACACAGCAGAAACATATTTACAAACGTGCACTTGAAGCCTTGAAGCCTGTTTTCTGAGTTCGAGTTCGAACAGTTTGCAGACCTGTTGCTGACGGCTTGTAGAGATGGGAAAAGATTGCTACTGAAAGTTAGGGCATGATTTTTTAAAACTAGAATTGCCGACTTTCACTTTTGCAGCTGGAATAATCTTCCAAATTGTGTGGACTAAAAAAATATATAAAAAATATAAAACTTATGTCACGGATAGATTGCGTAACGGCAACGGGAGCTACCGCGACATCTGCTGGACATTACAACCAACACGCACAAAAAGTTTTTAGTGGTTTCTAATTAGTACAGGAATAATTAGTTTACACTTTATTTTTAATCAGGTCTCCATCGCTTCTAAAACAGAACGACAGATAATGGAATCTGACGACAAGAGCAAGATCAAATTTCTAGAGAAATCATCCTTCCACCAGTGTTGTGTTACTATGTGAGTTTTTTTGGCGTCTTTGGCTGGCTATTTACCAGTGACATTTACTCAGTTACATGTCCCAAAGAACAAAATGGTAATGGATTTGTATTTCCCTGAGTATTTTCAAAGGGTAATGCTTACAGGGGAAAGTGGGGTGATTTGTGCCAGGGGGGATGTTGTGCCATCCCGTTTCTAGGGGATCATAGAGGAAATTGGTCATTTAAGCACACATTTTTGAATCGCCAGCCATTTTACTCATCCTGCAAAAAAGAGCCTCATTGCATGAGAGGTAAGCACATTTAAGTAAAAAAAAACTGTTTTTTTGCCTTTCAAAGTAAAATTTCTATGATCAAGGGTTTTTGATTGTTGTGTCTTAACAGTTATAGACAAGTTTGAAAACATTTCACATGTTTTAGAGCTTTGGTAACCTACACTATGAGTCTATACAGCTAGCATGATGTTAGCCGAAAACTGCTGGATGATGCATTTTTTTCCAAAATGGTGGGGTTGGGGTGATTTGAAGGGCCTGGGTTAAGTTGTGCCAGCTCACCCTACTTATGAATATTTTAAACATATTATTTTATAGTAATTATTCTTTCTATTCTTACATTTTATCACGAAAACTATGTGACATTCTTAATTTTAGATCAAAAATAGAAATTGACCATCATGCCACAGAGTTTTAAAAGGAAGACAGGAAGGGCTTCCATTCCTCTAGAGGACATGGACACAGCAGTGAAAGAGGTGGAAAAGGGGAAGTCCATTTGTCAGGTGATGAGGCAGTTAAACATATGCAGGATGACATTAAAACGATACATGGAGAAGAAAAAGATCATGGAAAAGAAATAAGGCCAAGATATAAAAGAACTGGACTTGCCAGTCAATTCTTTAATGAAGATATGGAGAAAGAGCTGGCAGAACATATAAAGGCACTAGCAGCAATGTTTCAAGGTCTAAGTCCCATGAAATGCCTTGAACTGGCTTTTGAGTACGCATAAAGAAATTACATCGATATCTCTGCCAGCTGGATCAAAGAGGAAAAAGCAGGTTGGGTTAAGAGTGTGCTTATTAAGAAAAAAGTAATAGGGAAGATTAATAATTATTTCCCCAGGAAATGCTCATTATCAGTTATCACCATGCAGAGAGTTCACAGAGAAGCAAAATTGAGTACTTATTTAGAGCATATAGCTTCAACTTATGTAAATTTGAATGTAAACTGCAATGTCTCAATAAGGGACAAATTAAGAGATATACTAATAATGCTAAGAAACTTTTAATCTTTTCTAGGATGTGATTGGTTTGCGGCCTTTAAAGCATGCCACCATTTGTCATGCCACACTCCTGAAGCAACCTCTTTTGGTAGAGCTACTGCCTTAAGTAGGCACAAAGTGGGGGAGTTCTTGACCGCACCGGGGCAAGTTGTGCCACAAGACCACTTTTTTTCAGAAAGCTATATTTCTTAAATACTATATTTCAGATCCAAAGTGATTGTTCAAGGAATGCACCACATCCTAAAATATATGTACATATTTTGGTTGGAAGCATTACTGTCATAGCCTCGCTTTAAAGTCACTTTAAGTAAAAACTGGCACAACTCACCCCACTCTCCCCTACTCGTGTTTATCTATATTGTACATTTTAATTACTAGCTAGTTTAATGTCATTGTTTTGTTTGTACTGCATTTACAAACGCGTATTTACTGCTGGTCATACTCATAACTTCTATGAGGTTTATTTAACAGAAAAGAGAAAAACGCCACATAGGTTTGTAGTTTGTTTCTTACAAAGCACTGTTTTAGGACTTTCTTCTCAAGCTGTTTTTTAAGATGGTACTTCTGCTATTGCTTGTGTCATGGCTACTCTGCACACCTCTGATGATGGGAGTGTTTTTTAGAGAACAGTCGTTCAACTGAATGCTGATGTGGATGAGAGGAAACTATTTATTTGCTGCTCTCTACTGTTTTTATTCTGCTTAAATTGTGAGAAGGCTGAGAAAAGACAGTTAAGCCCATGCAGGCCTTACAGCTGATCTATAAGGCACTTGGTGCTACATTAGCAATAAAACAGTTTTAACTGCTGTATTTATTTATTCATAATGCTTTTGACTACATAACCCTGGGTGTGACTACAGTAAAACGATTTATAAGAGTGTTTGAAGCACTTGCAATGTGTTTAGCTGTAATGAACACTTTGGCAGGCCTGTGTAGAAATGGTTTCTCAACCTTTAACAAAGATACAGGGGTCAGTGTGTGTTGGTTACCTCTACTGGCAATAAAAGAGGTATGAGGCAAGAAGTTAACATCCCATTTTCCGCCATCTGGAACAGCTTAACAAGTCATACTAATGGCACTCTTTCTTTCTCTCATTTCTCACCCAGTGTGACATGTTCACCAGAATCTCAGAAGCACCAGGGCGGCTTTGCATGACCCTCTCTCCTTTCAGAACGCCGCTCAGGCAGTAAGGCAGGTAGGTAGTCTGCTTTCTCTGATCAGCTCCTCTTCATTCCCGTCACCCTGCTGAGAGAAAAACAACCCTGCGGCACAGAGCGCTCATTTACAACCATCATTCTTTCTCTTTCTCTTTCTCACTCTCTGTCTCTCTCTGTCTTCATCTATCACTCAATCACTCTGCCTCTTTCTCCTGCTTTCAATCTCTACACATCACTCAGGGGCTCTGCAGAAGGCCTATTTTGTCCAGAGACAATGTATCACAGGACTGCAGTGCAATGGTTTGTTGATGGGGTCTGATGCTCTATTGGAAATTAGCTCCAAGAAGCTTGAATAGGATTTGTGTGCAAACGTAGTGTAAGTGCAGGTTTATGTATACAGTTCTTAATCTTAATTTACGATATGTTAATATGTATTAGCCTTATTATGCAGTAACTACTTTGAACTAATTCTTATGAGAGTGATAAATTAAAGTGTAGGTGGTCAGGAAATCAATGTATACATGCTATTTTAATGTCAGGATGTGATAAGACAAAGAAGAAATGCACAGTCTTTATGCCCCCTATAAAGAAGGCATCATAAGCGCATCATCATGCTTTGAAGACACGTTTTGACATTCAGTGTGTCATTGGCCATACTTCATTACCCCTGTGATCAGGAAGTTTGCCTCATGAGCAGCAGCTCCAGAGGGCAGGTCAATGTCACTTATTCTGTCTCAGAGCCATAAAAGCAGCGATGCATACATCCTTAAGCGCCTAGAGAGCAGCTAGCGGGTCAGCCCCTTGCCTCAGCTACGAAAGTAATCATGGGGCTAGAGTGCAGCACGCACCGCGGAGTGTGAGAGCACTGATTGAGTCGGAATTGGATGTGTGAAGGGAGGATAATCAGCTGGCTGAGAAGAGGTGATCACATTCAGTCATAAAATTACACTGAGTGCCTCGAACCGGGCTGATTTTCTCTGCTCCCCTATTGGTGGTGTCAACACCTCATCTGCTGCATTGCGAGCTGTGAGCTAAAGACCATGAGGCACTTTTTTCCACCAGCCTCAATTCCCATCCACCTGATTCAGTTCACAAAGGGCATGTTCATTAGCTGATGAGTTGAATGAGGTCTGTTAGAGAGGGAAAACACTAAACAGTGCGCTGGGAGAGGTGATGGGGGGGTGCAGATTGAAAAGCAGTGCAGCAAGGGAAGGGGAATGAAAGAGAATGGAGTGAGAAAACAGACAAAATACTGGCAAAATTTAGCCCTTGAGAAGCTTGCTTCTACTGTTTTTCTCGGTTATTCCTCACACCCTTGTGCATTTTTATAGATAATAGGTTGTCATATAGTGTCAGAAATCATATGATGGTTCTGAAATCATATGATGGAGTACTTTACAGTGTGGTGTGGTTTGAAGCATTTTAAGTATTCATTTTACATTGTATTAGTGATTGAATATAAGCCTAAATGATGATAAATTACTACTGGTCTCAGGATGCTTTTCTGAGCAAGTGATGATATCGTCAGCACTTAAAGAACACTGACTAGCTGCATTTTTAATTATAAACAGAGCTTAATTAGGCCTGCTTAATTGGCCTTAGTGCAGTGCATTGTGTGGGTAAATTGCATTGTTTGGATATAACTAATTTTGGGAAACACTTGGTAAGTGTCCCTCTAAAATGAGTGTCAGTTTTATGTGTCATCAATTTTTTGCTTAAAATAAACAAAATAAGCCAGTGTTAATATTACAGGCAATACCTTTATACAGTTGTAATAGTTAAGGACAATCCACTACATAATTGCACAGGAGAAGGCCACAGTGACAAACCATAATTCAGACTGATGTCCCGCTGATGCTGTGTGTGTCTATTCAAAGAGACATTAAGATCCATTGTGGAACCAATGTGAGGTCACTACCTGTCCATGCCCCTGGGCTAGGTCAGCATGCTGGCTGTGTTCAAAGCAGAGAACAGCAGCGTGCCAAAAGTCATTAGGCCAGATCAATTAGCTCATTCTCAGCCCTCAATTTGGGACCGGCCACCCCATCTTTCTACTAATAGCCAAGCGGACAATGAATTGAGCAAGGGTATCGATTTGGCATAATTACCTCTCAGTAAATTCACACAGCCAGGAGGAAGAAGGAAGAGATCAGCAATGGAAAACAAGGTGTTTGTTATTTGGTGTTTACCTCTTGAGAAGCTCTTTAAGGCAGGACAGAAGCCTTAATGTGACACTGATAAATGGCTGGGCGCTGAGGAAGTCAGGCTGTCCTGCACCTGCACAATCAAATTAACACTAATACAGTAGCTGCATTCATATGTTTTTGGCTATATATGAGTTCATCTAAGGCCGCAGAGTTTCACTTTGAGGAAAATAGTTTCCTTGTATTGTTGATAATGAGAGTATGCAAACATCACTTTAGCTTCAGATGTGCTAAACTGAAACAAGCTGGCGTAGATGGAACTGGTTTCAGAGTACCAGTGTGTGCTGATGAGAAGTGGTGAGGGAATGTGAGTGTGTTTGTGTCTACTAGGCTAGTTCTCCTGGGAGTCATTAATGAGATGTTGCAATTTTTACTTGCGTTACCTGGTTACAAAGCTCAGGCAAGATTACTGCAAATTACAGTTCAACATCCAAATTCATTATTCATTTTTAGTAACATGGAAACATTGATGTTGATTGAGTGATATTAGTGGTAACAGATTATATTATTTCACAGTACCTTCTGTCTTATTCCTGGTTCAGTACAATTCACTCATTATTGCAAATGTCCATTAGATGGAGCTGTGGTATTCTGGATGTGAACATTCTGTAGATGTGCACATTGTGTTTGTGCCTGTGTTTGTGTGTGTGTGTGTGTGTGTGTGTGTGTGTTTAATGGTTTGGCAAGTATAATGTGAGAAAAACAGCTAATCTGTCTTTATTCTCTAGAGAATATCACATTGCATGCCTGTTTTCATCATTTCCTCTGCCAGAACATGAATATGAGTCCAACTTCATAAGACACCAACTGTGTGACTCACAGGCAATTATTTTACACAGCTCGCTCAAATAAAGCTTAAATGACAGGGGAGCTTATTAGGATCTATGTTGTACTCATTAGCAGCTGTCTGAACATTGAGATATCTCTATATTGGTGTTTTTTTGTTTTTGAGGGGGTTCTTCATGTTGGTGCTGGTTGGTATATTTATTGCACCACCTGCCCTTTAAAAGGCGGAGCCATCAGGCTGCTCTTGCTTTCCTCCCTCACTCTGTGCATGATGTCATTGTGGCTTCCCCCAAACCTTGTACAAATGATGTGAGGTCTCTCAGTGAGGCGTTACTCTCTCTGCATCTCTCTCTCTCTCTTTCTCTCTCTCTCTCTCTGTCTTTCTCTCTCTCTCTCTCTCTCTCTCTCTGTTTCTCACTATTCTGCTTTCTCTCTTCAGAGTTGCTGAAGCTGAAAGAACTTGATAGTGCTCTCTCTCTCTTTCTCTCTCTCGCTCTCTCTCTCTTTCTCTCTTTCTTTCTCTCCAGCAGAGATGTAGCCCCTATCCCTCAAACTTCTGCACCACTGAAGCATCACGTGACCATCGTAACCTTTCGTTCATTCTCTCTCCATGGATCACTTTCTTCATCCTCTTTGAACTCCTGAGCTCCTTTCTGCCAGGGTTTCCTCCGCTGTGATTCGCTGTCTTTTCTCTCCTCTTTCCTTGCTGGGACCCTCCGCGGCCAGACCATGGCCATGAAGGAGACAGTGCTGCCCATCAGCGAAGTGTCCAGCAGCCCCCCATTCCCGGAGGTGATAGAGCTGAATGTGGGTGGCCAGGTGTACGTGACCAAGCGGGCTACGCTGTTGAGTGTGCCGGACACACCACTGCATGCCATGTTTGCCCGGCGGGCCCCTCGCGAGCTGCCCCGTGACAGCCGTGGTCGTTTCTTCATTGACCGTGATGGCTTCCTCTTCCGCTATGTGCTAGACTTTCTCCGTGACCGACAGCTGGTACTGCCCGAGCACTTCCCAGAGCGTGAACGGCTGCAGCGAGAGGCCGAGCACTTCCAGCTGGGTGAGCTGCTTAGACTGCTGGGGCCAAGAGTGGCCAAGCAGGGATCACTCAATGATGAGGGCTGCCAGAGTGACATCGAGGAGAGCTCCCAGAGCAGTGAGCTTCAACTGGGACGCACCAGTGGATCTGGGGCCACTTCTGTCCCCTCCTCTTCTGGCCAGGATAAGAGGTCAGGGTTCATCACCATAGGCTACCGTGGCTCCTACACCATGGTAAGGGACAACCAGACAGATGCCAAGTTCAGGCGTGTGGCCAGGATCATGGTGTGTGGTCGCATCGCCCTGGCCAAGGAGGTGTTCGGTGATACTTTGAACGAGAGCCGTGACCCTGACCGGCCCCCAGAGAAGTACACCTCGCGCTTCTACCTGAAGTTTACCCACCTGGAGCAGGCCTTTGACCGGCTAAGTGAGGCTGGCTTCAACATGGTGGCATGTAACTCCACAGGAACAGCTGCGTTCGTCAACCAGTACAGGGACGACAAAATCTGGAGCAGCTACACAGAGTACATCTTCTTCAGTAAGTAACAGATGTGTAAATATCACACTTCACAATGTTTGATTCCTCAGATGATGATTCGGTCTATTGTGAAAAAATTTAGATTTAATAATACACAGCACCCAGGATGGTGGTGGGGGGGGTTAGGGTGCTGGAGCCTATCCCAGCTGCAGTGGGTGAAGACGGGGTACACCCTGGACAGTCACCAGCATGTCGCAGGGTCACATACAGAGACAGACAACCATTCACGCCCACAGTCACACCTAGGGGCAATTTAGTGTGCTCAGTTGACCTATCCCCAATGCATGCATGTTTCTGGTGGTGGGAGGAACCCGGAACTCCCAGAGGAAACCCACACAGCTACGGGGAGAACATGAGAATATGTAAACTCCTCACAGAAAGACCCTGCACCCAACCCGGTAGTCGAACCCAGGACCTTCTTGCTGTGCGGCAACAGCACTAACCCCTGCATCACCGTGCCGCTGTGACATTTTACTATATACTAAACATAATTTAATTTTATCATAATTATACATTCTAAACACCTTCCGCCTTCTATCCCTCTTTTTCCACCTCATGCATTTACTACATTTTTATGCTGCTCTCTATTTTGCACATTTTGCCACCCCTCTTCCTCTCTCTCTCATCTCTAGTACTTTTGCATATGTATGGGTTTCCTATGAGTTTATGTTGTACTGCACTGCATGTAAATGGGTGTGATAATTGGAGCACTTTGTGCCTCAGGTCTGAATGAGTGAAAGTGGATAGGAGCCCAAAACTGCAACAGCATCCCACATGCCAGTAGTTCTACTGTGAGCCACAGTTTCTACTTTAAACAGTGGGTATTGTGTGTTTTTTGCTTAAGGTATGCAGTTCATTGTGTAAGGTTTGTATCCTTGCCACTGTTGTATTTAGTATGTGGAATGTAGCCTGTGTTGAGATTAGGTGGTGCAGCAGATATGAGCTAATAATTAAAACTGATTTGATGGTTGAGTGAGGGTGAGTTATCTGTGTGTTTTATTTTCTTGGTTAGATCTGTGCTCTCATGCTCTGCAGGTTTCAGAATGTTTCAACAGAACAGTGTGTCCTTACACATACGAGTGTGTGTGTGTGTATGGGGCTGTGAGTGTGTGGGTGTGGATTTGCCAGAGTGTATAGCGAGATAAGGCAGTGTGTGTGGACTGACAGCATGGAGGAAACTGATAAAACCTGCAAGTGATTGACTAGGAGGAGGTTAATACAACTTCAGTGGTAATCCCACTACTGCAGAGCTTAGATAATGAAGTGGTTTCAGTGTGTATGTGTATATATGTATTTGTGTGTGCTTTAAGCGATGCCTAATGAAGATAAAATACCCCTTCAGAGAAGTCACTAACGTTCCTTTCACACCATACACCCTTTCTGTCCCTCCCTCCGTTTTTCAACTTGTAAATAGAAGTCCCCTCTTGTCTATTTACACCCTTTATCCCCTCCTCGCCTCTTTCCCTCTGTCCACCTGTATTGTAAAGGTTCATTACTCTGGATGTAGCAGCTGAGATGGGGACAAGAGGGAACCAACCCACAGAGAGGGAAAGAGGAGTGAGAAGGCCAGTGGAGAGGGAAGAATGAAGCAGGTATGAAGGCACAGAGACAAGGAGCAGATCTCTAAGGGAAAAAAGGAGAGAAAAGATCAATAATGGGTTGAGAGAGAGGGAGATGGGAGAGAAAGATATAGCGAGAGCTGAGTGGAACAAATAAGAGAATAGGAGAGGGAGGGGACTGTAGAAAGTAGGGTTGTGTAAAAATCACAATGATACAAGATATTATGTATATTATATAATATATACATATATATATATTATTAAATATATTACATATATATATATTATTAAATATATTAAATGATTAAGATGTAAACAGAGTTGGTCAGAGTGGTTTGATGTGAAATGCTTCATTCTAGTGAAAATTAATGAATCACTTAATGAGTCCGAATCTTTGGTGCTGACAAGAACAAAAGATCTAAAATATTTAATGTTTATACACAAAATGATTATGAATACACCTCAGGATATCCATTAAAGTTAATACATTAATGTACATGCAGGATGTTATAAGGTAGAATAGCCCCCAAAAGCATATTATCAGTACAATGTGCAATTTCACTGAATAGCTTTGTTTACATGTTATGTTACAAGTCATTACAGCTTAATTAATTTTATTACATACCTACCAAGCTAGCTAACTGTTCAGATTTTGATTTTAGTTGATTTTCTATGAAAATAAATGTACATCCTCTGCAAGAAAGCATACTTCTATACATGTTAATTAACTTTAATTGTTTATTTGATGAAGTGTTAGGAAAAAATAATAGAACATATTTTGCACTATGGCTGCTGGGACAGGCTACTGTGATCCCTGTGACCAATTAAGTAATTCAGATAATGGATAGATCGATAATAGGACATAAAAATTGACTATACAGAACTTACGGAACATTTTGTGTTTTAGTTTTTAATTTTTTCCAGGATGTCAGCTATTAATTTGAAATTTCAGTTTGTTTTCACTTGAACAAACATTTCATTTGATTGGAAGGTGTTCAAACTTTTGCATATGACTGTATCTCCACCTGGTGTCATGGTGTAGTGGATGTGCAAAGCTAAATCGATTGAGTAAATGGATTACATTACAGAGTATCTTAAATATGCATAATCAATATCAAGAATGTTTGATTTTGATCATTATCATAACTGCTGCAGCACCCAGGCCTAGTTCAGAGACTAGTGGTAGAAGGGGAAAGCAGCAGGGTGGAGAGCAGTCACTGGAGGCTGTAGCAGCACGGGCCTGTCACCAGCCTTGTCTTCAGAGTTTAACGTGATGTGCAGTTGCCTCACAGGAGGCCCCTACCCTCCTCATCCACATCTACACCCTGTCAGCATAATGTTGGCTGTCCAGGGAGCTCAGAGGAAGGGCACAGACTTGTTTCAGCTTGTCAGAGGTATTTAGGGCTCAGGATAATAACTAAATAACAACAAAATTGTCGCCTAATGGGGCCTCAAGAACAGATATATAAAGGGGAGGAAACTGGATAATCAACCTGAGTGTCCTGCTTCTCTCTCTCTTTTTTCTCTTTCTCTCTCTCTTTCTCTCTCTCTCTCTCTCTCTCTCTCTCTCTCTCACAAGCGCACACACACACACAGCTTAATGTGTGAAAAGAAAATCCAGATTAAATATTACTGTGAAAATTTTATAAGCCACATGAGTCTTAAGCTTAAGACTTTCTCCGTTTGATTCTGTTCATGCATATCTTTTGAGCGATGTGCTGCATATTTGCTGTCTAATCTTCTGGTTTTACCCGATGACACAAGCTTTAAAATACACATTTAGGTGGTGACTGTTGTGTAACTGAGAGTGAGTAAAAGCTTTGGAGCATTATTTCAGCTCCAAGTATACTCAGATGTTCTGCACATAAACTCTTAATCATAAAGGTGCAGAAAAAGAATGACATCTGGTTCTTTAAAGAACATTTTAATGGATAATTCTCTGAATATCCCATTTTTAGTGTGAAGATGAAGAACTATTTTCAAGAATTGATCCAAGAGGTTTTTTTGGTCACATTTTAGTGTGCGTGTGTATGAGTGGGTGTGTCCTCGCCGCAGTGGCATATCGTCATCTCTCATTATTATTCCTGTTGAGTGACTGACTGGTTCGTGTGGGTGAGCCCTGTGTCTCTCAGGGCAAATCTAAACTCTGATTGCATCTCTGTCGGAGAGGAGGCTGACAAATAAATACCTGTCATCCGTCAGACGTGTTCATCTTCCGAGTCTCTTCCTGGGCGCTTATGAATAGGACTGCAGTTGTTCTGCCAATTTCAGCCCAGGTGGTGCTTGCTGGTCCTCATCACTGCAACCGTCAATGACCTTGTCTGTTTTCCCTCCTCTCTCTGGTGCACTGCCATTGCCAGCATCTCTTAGCTGACTAAACTAATTGAAATGTAGAACTTGTTGGGACTGTTGACAATTTCGGTTTGTCATCACTGAAGGAATTTGGAGGAAATAGTCAATTTGGACAGACACAGTTGTAGCCCTCTGTGTATTCTGTGTATATTACCAAGTTATCAAACAGACTTTTTTCTCTTTCTCCCTTTTTCCCTTTGTTTCAAAACAGCTTAACACATCACATGCAGGATGTTGAAAAAAACAAATCAATTAATGACTAAAGAGATCTAAGAATAATGAATATTGATGAGAATTGATCTATCTTTTTAAAGGATTTTAATGTGACTATTTATTACAGTGGTAACATTGACGCATGGACATAAATATTGTAGCTAGATATTGATGCATCCATTTCACACAGTCAACCTCATGTTGATGCTCTGATGTATAAGCACTGGTGATGCAGGGCTAGCGAGCTTGAATGTAAGCTTTCTGTGCTTTCTACCTTAAAGATCTTAGTCTCAACAAGATTCACTGGCATAACACTGTTTTATTTAGTAAATCAGTATTAGTATGCCATCTGTCCTGCTAACTCCTTTTCCAGAACCTGTGATATTGACTGCCCAAGCTATTGTTTTTTTTAATATTTATTGCAGTAGGCTATTCATGCGAGCAACCATTACTACATTTCCATGCACAGTGGTAAGTGATTTGGCAGAAATATACTATTGTGATGCTCGGCACACAACATGTCACAATATTTTATTTCTGATAAGTTGGAATAGACAAAAATGAACCAACAGTACCTCCAAAAACTCTTAGTACAGTCATGTTCATTCACATTTCACACATTGCATGGCACAAAATCCAATTAACCAAGATTACTTATGCTAATAAGCAGGAACTTGGTCCATGTTCTTTAAGTGCTGACAATATTCACAGTAGCAACAGAAAACAATATTGTGAAGGTAATAAGTATTGTCATATTGCCCAGCTGCATATATATCAGAGGATTGAAATTCATCTAACTCAGACTGCTAGTCTAAATAAGATGTAAACAGCACACTCAGAACATCATAGTCAGATTAATTAGATCAATTAAAATATGTGGTCCAGGGTGATACTGCTGGACTTTTTCAAGATATATTTGAACATAAACATGCTTAGATTGATCTTAGAAATGACTTTATAATTCTTTCCAGGCTGATGTATTTCAGTGACTTCTTTCCTCACCTTCACTGGAATTTCTTATGATTGCAGCATATTGTGCTGCTTGTTGTTACATTTTAAGGTACTTCAGGTTGGAAAGGTTTAAAGTTTACAGGACTTGTTTGAAGTTAACAGGAGTTGTTCAGTCTAATACATTTCTACTATGCACTAATCAGTACTTGATTGATTGAGTAACTAAGGGGGCAGTTGATGTCCTTTAATACATGAAATGATCATGTAAAACTGAAATAAATGTAGTTTGGGGATCTGAAACAAGTGTAATAAATATGCAAAAATAGAAACAATCTGGGTTGAGGGGTATCTAATCAATTAAATATGCCTGGCTGTGTTCCCAGTCCACTGATTGGGACATCCTTAATTTCATTATTTTTATTTTGCACTACCCAATACTCAATAGGGAATTTGTATTTTTCTTATTTTTGCTAACTAAGTAAAGGAGGAGTGACAGTGGTGCTATTTTTTAATATAGAAACAGCAGTAACATGCACATTTAATGCACAGAATATTGTCGTTCTAGTTCTAGAACAAACGTAAGACATCAGTACTTAATACTTTATTTTCTGCATGTGCAGTCAGAAGCACACTGAAATTGTATGTGTTCTCTCTTCCCTTCTCTGGTCTTAGTTGTGTAGTCGTGCTAAGTGCTGACCATGTCAAAGGTAGCAGGCTTTAAAGAAAACATGAGTCAGAATCTCCTATTTCATAAAATAGATAAATCTCACCTGATGACACGGTAAATCAGTACAAGTTTACTGTCATTGTCTGCTTTTCCCCCTAGCTATGAATATGCATCTAGTAGAAATTCTCTGTGACATGGATGCAGATGATAAAGAATGCGCTATTATGGAAGTGTAGATACCAAGGGAGAAAAGTATTGTCTCTAGGAATAAAGGAAACACTGAAACACCACAGCAGAAGAGTTAAGACGGCTGCTCTACGCCCTCCCAAGGGATACATGAATTATTCATAGGACACACGCTGACATTGTATTATATTGATATTTAGGAGGAGCTCTGTACCCTTATCTACGTCTGCATGAGAGTATGGCAGGTATTGTTATGCCAATAAGTCTCCTTAGAAGAGTGCATTAGTTTAGAAATAACCCCGTACACTAAAGAGGACATGAATATAAGTGCATGTAGTTTGAGCAGCGGAACATTATGTGGGTTACTGAAATTGTACATTTAAATGTGAAAAAAAATGTCATTCACATAATCACACAATAATGCTTACAATAATTTTTATAAATTTGTATCTGCAACTTAGTTTCCATATATAGACTCTTATACAAAGATTTAATCCTCTTATTTGGGCCCAAAGGTGAAAAGTTGGAGGCAGAATGGCTCCTGTCCTCCTACCAATAAGCATGCAGAGATAAGAAGCATTTCGTGGGTCTACTGTCTTCAGAACATATCACTTTCACCCTGCTGGTTTGATGCTGAGATGTCACTGGTCAGCAGTAAATTTACTAAACCTTTTAACCTTTTGCATTCTGTTCATGCCCCTTTTCTTCTGTAAACTCTTCCCAAACACAGACTACAAAGGTCATGGGTGCTGTAGTATTCAAGGACAACAGCATCATACCTGGGCCAAAGACAGTAAAAAATTGCAGTGCTAGACAAGCTACAGCCACAGAACTCACAAAAGAACATTTGTTCTTTGGGGACTAAAAGCTGGTGTTGTCAGACCTTGCAGTATCTTTGGATGGTAGAGGACAAATTAATGTTTGTTTTGTGGTTTGGGTGAAGCAGGGGTTTGCATGTACAGTCTTGAGTTCTGTATCTCCAGGGGCAATCTATTTTCTGGATTTTATCCTTAACCCCAAAAATTTGGTTAAACGTTGACCATGAATTATTTACTAGCTTAAAGCACTTATGTAATACTATATACTTTTTTGCATATCTATAAGCAGCAGTTTAATAATCAACTGTCTATTCCTTCCACAGTGATGTTCTGTGTACTTATAACAACTTTAACATGTCCTAGCTATATCCAGGAACTATAGCTCCTTTTGATACCTGCCAGTAATAAATGCATCCACTGAATGTGTGTCTACCATCATCAGCAGGCTGACTGAAAATGTTCTACCGGAAGAAAGCTCGCTGAAAGCCCCTGTTATTCACAGGTCAGAGGACCATGAGAAGTATGTAATCTACCTTTACTGGCAATGTACTGTAAAAACAAAAGACGGTAAACAAGTATTCAGTTTCATGGTGCCAGCTGACAGCACAAAAAGCATGCGCTTAGGTCCACTCTTTAGTGTGTTTATTGTATCGGAAATCAGTTATCCACAGCATTTAAGGCCAATACAGAATGCAACACACTTTCATAGAAGGCATATGTGAAAATAAGGCAGCAGATGTTTGATGCAAGCATTTAGGGAGCATTAAAGCAAGCATTTAGGGAGCATAAATGCAAATGTTATGTATTTAAATAAAGTCCTGTATTAGACTAAGTCTTGTATTTACAGTTACCATCCAATTCCTGGTTGGTCAATCCTTTATTAAATTAAATCAGGTGCTACTGATGTAATTTAGCAAACCCACAACATCAAGAAGAGTAATCAAGAATCAAACCCATGTTCATTTGACTGTGTTCTTTTCAAGCTTTACTGTATTTGTTAATTTGTATTTATTCTAATATTGAATTGTTTCTATATATACCATAATATACATTTTTTGCCATCAGAAAGCCTTATTACAGACAGCATTTTCATTTTATAAAAAGGCAACAGAATGAAGGTTCTTTATTTGAAGATGTACTGATGTTGGCTTGGTGATGTACATGTACAAGGGTCATTCTCCTGGGGCAAAAGTAAATGTTACTTATGAAAAGTGCGGAGAGGGGTTTATGCCGGCAGTGTTTGGTGAGGTGTCAGTTTGATGCCTTTGCACAGGAAACAATCATCAGTGTGTGATGTGACATTTAAGGTGCCTCACTCTGTATCATCTCAGAGCTTCACTACCATCTCATCAGAGCTGTGGACAGACATACTGAGTTTTAAAATGTCCAACAAATTGTCTTCTAACTGCTAAGGCATCCTTCAGACAGACTGACCTCTGAGAGGATTTGTTTACGCTGTACTCCAGAAGCTGTCATCGTCTGACACTCGAGCTTGTCCGGGGAATCTGCTTCTTCGACTTCTTTCTTAAACTTAAACACCACTGTGGCCCTCATCAACATTCAAACAGAGATGGATGTGTTTTCCCAACCGTAGAATGAGATGATACGCTGCTGTCATGCAGATAACGACCCTGCAGGCTTCTTCCTGCAATTGTGTGCTGCGAGGTTTGTCAATTAAATAAGGTTTGCAATCCTTTCATTAATTTAGATAAGCATAGCTGGGTTAGGCGAAGGGACGGGTGGTGAATTGGCCATGCAAAACAAATATTCCCAGCTTTAGATTGTTTCCCATTGTACGGTCCTTTCAAAACAACTTCTACACAATTGACTAAGCTTAAATGAGAGAACAGTCAATGTTAACATGTTGATTTATTCTAGATATCCAAGTGAATTATGTGTATGGCTTGGTATTATCAACAGTGAAAATATCCTTTTTAGATTGATTATGGGTCTCTTACTTCCTTATATAAACACATGATACGAGAAGGGAATCATTTTGTAACAGCTGTGCTCTGGAGAAGAAAGTGCTGCTCAGTGACCCAATAGGAGCAGGTGTTTTCAACTGAGGATTAACCTGACAACCTCAGCCTATTTCCTTGACTACTGTGTTATTGTCACCTGTGCTCTACATAGTTCTTCGTAATGGGTGGAATTTCATGGCATTTTTTTAGGTGCTGCAAGAAAAGTTTAGCAAAATCAAATGTCGAAGTTCAAATAGAATTCTTAATTGAGAAAGTAGAAGTTGATATTTCAGGTCTTACATATTTAAAACTAATTGACCAATTTTTATAACAAATATTTTATTTTTATTTTTTTTGGTCATATTTATTATCGTTAATAGGTAGTTTACTGTGTATGCAAACACAAATATGCTACTCTACTGCCACTTCATGCTGCTGATGTTACATTAGGGTCTTTGTTTTAAGTGCAAGATGGCATGATTGCATAGATCTCATATTAAAAAGATATTTTAAGATTAATTCTCCATGTCGCAGTCAGGCTTAAATGTCTATTTAATGTCAGCGAGTAACACTTTGGGTTAACCACTTTTACAGTAATCTCAATCATTTTCACAATCAAATGAGATTACAGCAAGCTTTCTTTACAATAAACCCCTATATGCATGCAACACGTAAAGGAACATTTACTCCTGCAAAAACACTTTGCAAGCAAAGGCATAGCAAGAGTTGCACCTTCAAGCCAACAGCTGAGACTGAGTAACTATCAAGTCAACAGCACACAGAAGAGTAATATCACTTTTTAATGTAAATTATTTTAATTAATGTAAGCTTATTTTGTAATCTCATATATTCTGGCCCAAAAGACTCATAGCTGTTACAAAGAGAGGGAAGGGGATGACGCACACAACCAACGTAAATACAAATTAGAGGTTTAATACAACAGACAGGGGTACCAGAACACAACACCAAGCCCCGGCTCGAGGGGAAAACAAAGGACAAGCACGCCGCAGGTCCGTGCCCCCCAAACGAACAAATAAAAGGAACTCAGGGATGGTCCGAGCCTCCGGGCTCC
>JBBPCX010000032.1:5406226-5449529 GCA_037974365.1 Hydrocynus forskahlii
CTGCACATTTCAGAGTGGCCTTTTATTGTGGGCAGTCTAAGGCACACCTGCAATATTCATGCTCTAATCAGCACCTTTATATGCCACACCTGTGAGGTGGATTATCTCGGCAAAGGAGAAGTGCTCACTGACACAGATTTAGACAGATTTGTGAACAGTATTTGAGCGTAATGGGTCTATTGTGTATGTAGAAAATGTTTCAGATCTTCATGAAAATTCAGCTCATGAAAATTGGGAGCAAAAACAAAAGTGTTGCGTTTATATTTTTGTTTAGTATATCATTTTAAGTAAAATAGAGCCAGGAGTTATGACATATGCGCATGAGTGTATGTGTGTCTAGAGTGCATGCTGTTAATGCAGCTGAAAATAAAACTGCAACAAAAATAGGCACAATTATGTTCCCTAACAAAAGGTAATGAAAAAATCTCTAGGGGACATAAGGCCAGTGACAGTTTAGTACCATTGTTTTGAGAGCACATGTAGCAGAACCTGTGGCACTGCAGTGTTGTTGGTTCTGACATCATAATTCAAACATTGTAAATCAGATTGCCCAAACTAATCTTCCACACTTCCACATTGTTCTCTCTCATAAGAAGCAGAGCTCAGAATGGAATTACAGATAATGCTCTCCTCAGGTTAGCTCACAAAGCCTGCAGCCTGTTTCTCAATCTCATTGTTCTAATTGATTGCGATAAAAATGAGAGAGAATATTGCACAGTTTGAACATGGGGCCTGGTAATTTATTTAGGTAGGGTTCAGAAGAACTGTTCTTCTTATTGTTCGAGTGGAGTTTGACTTGGAGTCAGAGCAGCTCACACCTTTATGGAGCACTGGAGTAATGATGTTTAAATCAATCTAATAGACCTCACAATTTTGCTGCACTAGTCTGACTGGGCTATTGGCTTATTTTTAAAACCATTTCCTCATCCTGCAGTGCTATGTGTGATTATGGGCATTTGTGGGTGATTGATTTCTGAATGTACATGACACAATCCACTGATTACAATCCACTGATTACGAAACCTGGAAATATTGATGTCTTGCCTTCTAATCACTGTTATTTCAGTTTATGTTCATTAAAGCATGTAACACCATTTACTAACTCCTTTCTCATGTTGTGATTGTTATGGTGATTACAGTTCATTGAACAACCTGTGAGAGAATGTCTCAATAAATTAAGATACAAGGAGACATTGACACAGATAAATAATACAGTCACACCAGTTTGTTACTTTTTAAGCTTGGTCAATAGCATTCACTTTGACCAAAAGTGTTTCATAGCTTCAAAAGTGTCCACACCTCTTATATGATCCCCAGGCTGAAATAAGTTTGTTTATTTTTGTTCCAGTTTTATCAACAATTAAAAACAATTTTTTAGTCAAAATGCATTGATATTGTATTATATATTTTCAAACAGACCTTTTTCAAACAGTATTGGTCCAGCTAGAGGGAAATTCCACTCAACTGAACCAATACTGTTTGAGTGAGGTTTGTTTGAATATACATAATTTAAACTGAAGGCAACCTCTGTTTTTTGGCAACCTGTCATGCATAACTAGGGAGGACTCAGATGCAGAGCAAGACCAACACATTTATTTCAAAAGGCAAGGTTTAACGAAAACAGAAGCAATCAAGTAATCCAAACCAGAAGGGCAGTCTGATAGACAAACATCTACAAATCGAGACACAAAACACTAGGGAAATGCACAGAGTGAGAAGGCTGATAATCCAGCCCTATAGGCAATCAAAATATAAGAATACAGACAAGAATCAGGGTCATGAAAATGGCAGATAAACAAACCACAAAATCATAGGCATGTGAAAGAGCTTAGTTTGCAGGAGAGTTCACTGACGATGCTTTGCAAAGAAATAGTGGCTAACAGAGGGGTATTTATACAGGAAGTAGAAGAATCATGTGTCAAAACTCATTAAACCATTGTCGTGGAGAAAACTTAAGCTTCTAGGAAAATCCAATAGAAACAAGTATACAACAGAAAGTGATATACACAGTTTCCTTTATTTTGCCAAATAAAGGTAGCAAAACAGTAAACCCACACTGCTGTTGGTGGAACCACCCCGTGTGGCTGTTAGGATCTCCCCTTTATACCCCTGGGTGTATGCTCTTATGGTCTTAAAACCAGTTGTCCATTCCATCAGCTGGGCTACCATCAGGGGTCTTTGTATAGGAGTGAAAGGGGGCTGTGAAACGGGGATAGGTTCAGTATCTGGGTGAGCGTCTGGAAGGATGTCCTGGAGACACCATTTAGTGTGGTATGATGTGAAAGGATCCATTGTAGAGAAAAGTAGTACTTTCGTCTTTTTTACAATGGTGGTGGAGGAACCAGGGGGTTCTGTACTACACAAATATAGCCACTTTATTTACTAACCAAAACTACCAGTGAAACTAGTAATGTTTTCTATGGGGACCTACAGTGCCCTGCACATTCCTCACAGGTGTATAAAAAATAAGTACCTTTACATAGATTTACATAGTACACAAAACATGAACCCCTCTCACATTCTGACTTCTCTGTTTTGTGAGTGTTTGCTTAGTCACTTGCAAATACATTTATTTATATGACAAAACCCTAATAGTAGTTCTGCAGAGAGAAATTTCCTGATTCAGCCCGTCAGCTAATTATCAAGCCATTTGACGGATAAATGAATGGTCTTAAAGCAGGATTAAACTTGGCCAGCCAGGACCACCGTTGTGCTGTTGTTTTGAGAAGCTGCAAAAATAACTTACCATTTCAGGAACTGGGGAGTGGAAACAACAATTTTCTGGTTCTGGCATTGTCACAAGGTCTAATCTCATATTCAGAAACACATACTGTGGCCAGGTCACACTGGTTAAATGAAACCCGAGATCTTTAATTAAATACTTTAACCCAAAATGTTAACATAACTAAAGGCTAAATCCACCAAGTGCATAAATATTAGCAACATCAGCCTTTTTTCTGACTCAGCTGTTCCTTTAGTGATAGATGCTTGAAAAATGTAACTTGACCAGAGGCTAAACTGTGGTACTGAGTGTGCTATTCTGAATAGGACTGATTTGACAGTGCTGTAGTAGGGCTTGTAGTGTCATCACCGAGTGACAAGTTGTGGATGGGTTTGGCTATGGAGTGAAAGTGAAAAAAGATGACAATAGCACCTGTTAAGGGGTGAGATACAATAGGCAGCAAGTGCAAAACCTGTTGTTAATGAAAATTAGTAAGGATCTTGAGCAATGACAGAGCAATGTTTTGCTGGAGACCCTTCATGACAAAGCTATCCCTTAAAGGTGGTGGCTCTTTTGCCACAGGATAATGCATTCTGCCACACTGGAATTTTTTTCTGTGGGATGTGCTGGACAGACTAGTCTGATCTATGGAGACCAAACCCCACACCTCTCTTTCACCCTCTCTCTCACACAGACACAAACATACACACACAGTCCTCCCTCTGGGCATAGCTTCTGCAATTGAGGATTGGATGTTTTAAGCATGTCACATTCTGATGCAGCTCTATTCAGACATTCTAGGCCTTCCTCAGGTGTATCTAAACATGTCACATTGTTTTCCCATCCCTAGGCATGTCTTCAACAGAACTGTTTTTCAAGTGATGCCTAACATGATGTCCTTTTGCGTTAAGCATGATTTACCTTTATAAGGATTGCACTGAACCTTAAAAACAGAAAAGTTGGTCTTTCACATCAATAGAGCATCCTTTTTTAAGGAGAATGGATGATTTTGTCAGTTATTTTTGCTTTTAAACTTTTTAGAAGTATGTAGGAGCTAACTGTAACACTGACTTCCAGATTTAACACTCATTTTAATCGTCTTTGCAAAGAGCTCCTTAAGATTTGTGCAGGAAATGAATGATCATGGAGGCTCGTCCTATGAGGAGAAAATCTCTCTGTAGAAGAATATGGACAGATATTTTAATCATCTGTCGTCACTTATCTTATCTTTCCTTGTCATCTTTCCCATTCTCACTACTTTAAGCTCTCCACTGCGTCCAGTTTCTAGGAGTTGCTAGCATTTCAAATGTAAATGGATGATTACATTATTCATACTGGTCAGAGGATTTCATCTTATATGAAATGTAGGGTTTGGGGTATTTTCTGTTTAAAACCTGATGGCTCTGGGAGATATGAAGCAAACGTTTCATCTTGTGCATTTAAATAATCCCATTACTGCCTTCCATAGCAATATTTCCAACAATATATTCTTTGGAGTCCTATTTTACTGCACAGATGTGCGTTTGTCCCCTCTTCCAGGGCCTTGTCTTGCTATGGGCGGTCAAAGAGATGTTTAGAGTCCCTGAATCTTGTATCACTTAAGTTTAACATAGTACTAAATTCATTATAATTTATTTAATCAACTGCGCATACATTGTCTATCCTCTACATGTAGATAAACATTGTTTTACTATGCAAATCATAGAATTGATTCTTGATACTTTTTCAACAATAAAAATAATAATATTGCCTCTAAGCACAACAGACCACCATTCTTCACCTGTGGCAAGAGGGCTTAGGCTCAAATCCAAATTTTTAGAAACGGCTCAGCACTCACTGTCCGATTTTGTTGAAGTTCCAATGGGAAAGCATCAGCAAAAATGAAGACTTTGCCTTTTGGTCCTGAGTAATGGAGGTGGATTATGGCTGACCAGCTTTTGAAGGCCTTCCATTTTCTTCTCAATTTAGTTTGATTTGCATCCATCAGCTTTCACTGACAACCCTGACCCCACAGGAAATGAAGAAGTGCTCAGACGTCCATCACACCAGTGAACACACGCTGCCGTCTACTTTCTTCATCTTTGCCAGGCCTTGACTGGCTCCGGTTGGCTGCAACAGCAGAGCTCAAGCCATGGCTGAGCTTTTCGAGGTTATTTGATGCATCTTCATTCATCAGCACTCATTATTGGGCCTAACAGCTGGTGACACAGGAATGCAGTGACATGGCGACAGAGCTCTTCATCCACTCCCATCTGTTCCAGCCCATTAGCTTGGGAGATGGGCCTGTGCCTCCAGTAAATGCCTTCCAGAACGTTCTAATCCCACCTAGCTCTCTCCAATGTACCATTCCAACCCCATGATGAGAGACACAACATGGCCACCTCCTGGTTCCAAATTCTAACCCTTTCAGATGTGGGGGGGGGGGCATTAAATGGGCATTAAAAAAGATGTTATGATAACAAACCCAGGGAAGAGATGGAAGCCTGTTTTTATGTTTCTGCTTGCAAATAAAATTCTAGTAATTATGATTCTTACAAGAAGTATGTAAACTGAATTGAACCCCAAATCTGGAATAAATGTTATATTTTTCAGGTATTCTGTCATTAGTGTAGTACACCCAAAGATGCATCTTCAGTATGGAACATGATTGTACCATGCTACTTTGTAGTTATATTTTGTAACTGCACTGACTCCCTGCCATTTACTTTGAATATTTTGAGGTCTTTTTTTATTATTTTAAGAAAATTAAGTTATAAAAATATTAATGTAAAGGCAACTGGTGGCCTTGTGGTTAGGGAGTTGCCCCTACAGTCAGAAAATTGTGGGCTTGAATCCCAACACTGCTAGTGTAATCACTGAGGTTCCCTTGAGCAAAGTACTATCCCCACGGGCGCCCTTGTTGGTGGCAGCCCACTGCTTTACTTGAATGGGTGAAATGTGGTGGCTCCCACAAAAAGTGAAACTTCGCAAAAGCATTCTGAAATTCAAACGGAGAGTTGGTTTGGCATTTTCAATAGTCTGTGGATTTTAATGGCTCCATTAACTCACCAGATCTGGTTACCCCTCTCTGATTTATTCATGAGCACGCCAGGAACACAGCCTTTGAAAAGTGCAATTGACCTTTAGATTGGCTTTCTATAAAGGAGCACGAAAGAAAACTGGCAGCAGGAGGCCACAGCTAGAGTCATTACGTGCTTTAACACATTGACTACCATCTTAACCAGCATTTATTGCAGACTGTACCATTCGCACAACCTTCAAGCACCAGTGCTGATTTTAGCTAAATCAGTGTTTACACAGATGGGTGGATATTAGTTCCACAAGTAAAAGTTTGATGAAACTCTATCCTTTTTTGCTAACACATTTACTTCTGCTCAGGTCTATCTTTGTGAATATTCGAATCTACCCTTTCCTCAAGTTACATTTCAGTCTTTAACATTTCTAATTTTTTTTTGTGTGTGTGATTTCATTCTGTTTTGTTTCTTCGGCATCTTGACTGCAGACACCTCTCACACTGAAAGTAGCAATGAGACGGAAAAAATCTGAAAAACAGAAGAATATCACCTAACAAACTTCAAGTCAGTTGCAAGTCAGTTCATATGGAAACTGATGTTTTTGCACCTGATAGTTTTCTACTCAACACTTTTGAACATAAAAGTGCCAAAAAGCGTTCTTTGGAGTGATGTATTAGAACAGGGGTTTGAACATTTTGCAACCCTTGGTCCATACTACAAAAAACAAAAACTTCTGCAGCCTGCAAGAAGATTTAACGAACCTGGTCGTTAAAAACACAAACAAATATAATCTAAAATTCAAACACAATAATCTATGTAGCCCCCTATTTCACTGTATTATCACACCACAGAATATAGCCCAAACAATCTTCTATATGTAGCCATTTATTCATGTTGGATCCAATTTCAACCAATTTTATTTTTACAGTGGACTATCCCAACAATAATATTTGTCATATTTATAATTGTAATTGATGTATTGTCTACTTATAAAGTTGTGGAAAAGCAAACACCAGCCACCAGTCCCTAGCAGTACAACCACTAGCAGTACGACTCACTAAAGAACTGGAGTAGTTTCAACTGAATTTTTATTGAAAAATTCCTTAGTACAGCAAAAGTGGTTCTTTTACAGCATCACTTCAAAAACCTCTTTTCATCATCTTCATCATCATGACATCAGATTTTACTTCAATCATCATTCCATTGAATACTAGAAATTTACTTGAGAACAGGGAGTAGTTTCAGCCTTTAGTTTAGCCTTAACATCATAAACATTAGCCATCAGTTTTTTCTGAAGATTTTATAGCTTTGGAAGCTGCATATGGGATGCAAAGAAATATTATATATTCTGAGCTAGTTTTTCAGTGTTGTATAATTTAAGTGCATATATGTATTGTCTACATAAAAATAGTGATCTCACCCACAGCCAATCCAGCTCCTTTCACACTCCTAGAAAAGAAACCCTAAAAACCATGGTGCCTAATGAATTATTCATATTATCAGTATTAAACCATGCAAAATACTAGGCCTACAGCTGTGAAAGGGCACTGAACTAAGTGTGTGTGCTGCAGTGGTTATTGACAGCTTCCTGATATCGTCCAGTGCTAAAAAGTGTATATTAATAAATAAATATCTTAATGATTAAACAATATCAAATAAAATGAAATGTTCTTTAATGAGTATTGGGATATTTTCATGAGTGAAGGCATTGGGGTGCAGGCATTGGGTGTGCAATGTTCACAAACTTATTTCTTTGGTGTTTCATGGAAGGCTTTGGCTTTGTGAAATTGAGGCGAGAACACATTTGATCACTCAGCAGCTCTACAAGGTAATTTAAAGTGCGGTCCTGCACGAAATATTTTCAGTGTAATTTCTGAATTAGTTTGCTCGAATTATAGTGTTTCTGTAATTCAGTCCTTAGACTGGCCAAAAACATCCAGCTCATGCATATTTATTTGTTAGTGGGCCTTTTTAATGGCAAACCTTGTCATGTCACATTTTCTTAGTGGTAATGATCTTGGGAGCCAGTTTACATTGTTCTGAAAGTACCATTTGCTGCAGGATATGCTTTAATGTCTCAAATGATCTTGTGAATATTTATTTAGTGCAAAAATTGCCCTCACACCTTTTTCATTACATACAGCTGCAGTCATCACTATGTTGGCAATGCTCCCATAGCTGCAACTGCCTTAAATATAGTTTAAATTTTAAAAATCTAGTTTTCCTCCATCTTCTGAGGAGTACAACATACATTAGCAAGTCTGTTTAAGATTAAGAACTCAGACTGAGAGAAATGTGAGATGATACAGTCCGTATCATGATGAGTGTGGGTATTTGGCTTCCAGTGCTTCTTATCAAATGTACATCACATAACCCTTAATTTTGATATGAGGGGAAAAAAATCTGTCTCTGTTTTCTCTGTAATTTGCACAAATTGTTTGCCTGTAAGTTTCTCATCGTCGATATTTTAAATCTGACTATTGTTTTTTATTGAAGTCCTACAATGTCTCTAGAATATAAACAACATCAAAGCACGGCCTAAGAAAGATATGTTTTGTTTAAAAATCTTTTCTTTGCCATTCAAGAAATGTTTTTGTTTCATCACTGCAGTGACTGCCCCAAGCATGCATTTGCTAATTAACATTGGATGTTTTGAGCAGGGGCGCTCCTGGCCAAAAACGTTTGAGTTTGGCATGAGTGTGGCAGGAACTGGGCTCCCAAACGCTCGGCTCTCATCTGTAGCGAGGCGGGCACTCATCAGGCACAGTGTGAGGGCACAGAATCTGCATATCAAAGATAACCGCCATCAAAACGGACCAATTCATTCACTCATTCATTCACTGATATTTTAAAATGAACTGTATGTCAAGCACACACCTTTTATTAATATGTATCTCTCTCACACTGCGGTTGCAAGGCTTGTTTTATGATCATTATTTTCAAGCTGATCAGAATAATGCTAATTGTCCTTTAGGGCTTTGCATGCAGGAGAGGGGATGAATGTGTGCCAGAGCAATCTGTCCCTCTGTTTCACTGTCAGTGTCAGGCTTTCTGACAACATAAAACTTTCTCTTTGAACAGAGACAAACACTGTGACAAGTGGGTCAGTGGGAAGCCAAATGAAAACAGGCTGACCTGAACAGGCCACCATAAAACAAGTGCATTGGCAAATGACTATATATAAAAGATATTTTCCAGGAACAACATAAAAACGCACAGAATATCATATCCCTTAATTATGCAAGCAAATGCTTTCACCACAGTATTGTTCGGTACAAAAAAAGTCTATTTATGCGGTAACGTCCTTGACTCAACAAAAAATAAAGTTGCTATATGTTGGGTGGGAAAAATCATACTGCACAGTGATAGGCCTCACATGGTTAGCCTGACCAAATATGACTTTTCTTAAATTGTTTTTATGATGTGAAAAATCTCCTTAAGCTGATTTTCAAAGGCATCCAACACAAATACGTCTGAAATGAATAAACAATGAAGACAGTTTCCCTTTTATACAAAGCTTCTCTTCTGCACTGATTAAAATGATCACTACTACAAGCGCGAAATAAGGGATTGTGTTATTTAGCAGCTTTATGAGGTGATACCAGCACATCAAAGAGCAGACAGGGAGTCTAAAAGGATTACTTCCAGATTAGTTACGGACAGCAAAGTCATGTTCTCACATTATAAAATGAAGTTTCAACCAGCAGGTCTTATTGACGTGGTGCTATGTTGTGCCGTCCTAATCAAAACATGACACGAATGAGTAACCATGGCTTGTGCACCTCCTCAAACATGGCATATAACCTTTAAATGCCAACATTCATTATGCAGTATTGAAAAACAGGCATGTTCACGTGTTTCTTTTACAAACTGCTGCCCTAGCTATGCATTTTACGTCATCTAGGCTTTCATGTGACTTGAGTAGTGGTGTAATAGGCTTGCAAAGGAATGATACTTACCAACGAAGGCAAAGTGATTGTGTTAACGGTAGATTTAATGCAATATTTGCAAGGTAAACTTCACTTTAGTCTTTCACTTTCGATGTCTAGGACTGTTCTGTATGTAAAGTTTGCATGGCATTTTCTTCATTGACCGTTTGATCCAGTTTGTCTCTGAGGCATGGTGCTCAGCAGCAGCTCATGTGTGATGGACAGCTATGTTTAAGCCATCTGCTCATTTACATTAATTCACTCACACATTATGCACACCTGTCACTCTGCATCTGACAGGGTGTGCATGAGTGTGTGTGTATGTGTGTGTGTGTGTGTCTAGCACATACCTTAGGCAACAGTCAATCAGTACAATATATGGCTGCACGTCATGTCATCACATGATTTGGAGCAGAATAAAGTAGTCTCACAGTTACTGCCTCAATCGGTCACTGCTAAAACAGAGCTCCAGAAAGAAAGGTGCATCCTTCCCCTCCCTGCACTGTCACCTGTCCAGAGCAGTGTGTACTGAGCCAGACTGCTGCTGGCCATGCAGGCTTTAGTGTGTGTGCATGTGTGTGTGTGCGTGTTTGTGTGTGGAAAAAATGTGTTTTTTGTTGGAAACGCCAGTCAGCAGATGGTCACCTGGAAGGAACTTACCTCTAACCTCGCTAGTCTCTCACAGAGAAACCATGCTGGGAATGATACCTCGGCTCAAATGGTCTTGTTGCTTGGTCAAACACACGCTGCAGCACAGATACACTCTGTAACGCAGTGAATGCTCCAACTTTTTAATCAGTAATGCAGAATGAATATTTCATGGTCAAACAAAAAAATACAAACTCTAAGAAGCGTGGGAGCCTAATGGGTAATTTCACATCTCTCCTCACGTTAGTTCATAACGTTTATTTAATTAAACTTATTAAATCATAGGTTGCTCTTCAAAAGATGTAATATGTAATAACAAATATGAAACTACACTTCAGCTGCTCACTGAATGTAGAGGATCTTTTAAAATTCATTAAAGATACACAACTGGACCTTAAGGATTTTTACGACCTCTAAAATCGATTGACATTTACAGCTATTATTAAAAAAGTTTAAAGGGTTAGGGTTAAATATATTAGATGGGAGATATGAGTAAACATAAATGTGGGTGTATATTCAAATACATTCTCAAAATATAGTGATCTGAATGAAATAGATCCGAGAAAACCATCTATGGCAGTCCATTTGGCCGGAGAATTTGATACAGTGTGTGTACGGTCAGGATTATCCACACCAGAGTATTCTCATCCTTCCTTCCCTCCACAGAGAGAGAGACAGCGAGACAGACAGCCAGACCACATACTGGGCCTACTTGACGCTCAGTGTGTTTTCTAGCACTACTCTGAGAGAATGGCACTGAAAGATCTGGGGAAACATTTAAGCAGTTAAGTCCTTAAACTGCAGGGGTATAACTGAGCTAATGGTATTATTTAGTGAATACTGTTAAAAATTTACTACTGTGATATATAGGTTATGAGAGAGGAAATGAAGTGTGGGCCCACATACTGGCCCTAATAGTTTAAAGGTATTAACAAATAAGGAACAGTTAGTTAGCTTTAGTGAAAAAATACATAAAACGTGACAACACCGAGAAATCGTGGCATTAAAAGAAGAGTAAAACAGCAGAAATATCTTTACATGAATAGAGTTAAATGGCTTTGATTAGAGAGCTTTTTCAATATTTTATAAAATGTCTTTCCAGAAAAATTTATTACATTTTAGATACTCAGTGTCTCCAGCAGAATGGGATTCAGATCATATCCTGAATTATCCATATTAAGAAGTCCTGTTTCCAGTTCTCAGTGCCTGGCAGCTCTGCCCCCACACGCATCTTTTTCAATGGCAGATCCACAGAAAGCAGAGCCAAACTGACTGTCCTTTCAAGATTTTGGAAAATTATTTGGTAACAAATTACTGACATTTGCATTTGGAATACAAAGAATCACACTGTCCCTGTTTTCCCTGATGCTGTTATCCTTTACATTTTCAACATGGCACTCATTCAGTCTGTGTTCTGCACAGGTAATGGAAAAGCAGATATTTGGGGGGGGGATTACAATTACAGTGTTGTTAAAATTTCACAACCTGGCCCATGTTTAGAAAGTTAAGCTGCAAAAACAGCCCCTGTTGAAGCAATTTTGTTTTTTATGTGATGTCACAAGAACTAACACAGTACAATGAATTAATTATTGGCACCCTTGGTAAAGATGAGTAGAAAGGTCTTAAAATGGCTTTGGGGTTTATTAGTTCAGTCTTACAATATGAGAAGCATATAATTTTTAAATGAAGTAAGTTTAGTCAAGGAAACCCAAACTCTTTTCAATATGTTTATATTTATATACATTTTTGCAAAAATGCATGTGACTATTTATCATTTTGTGTAACCTCCATTTGCCAATACAGCTACAATGAGTCTCCTATAATGTTTCTCCCAGGCAGGTTTACTAGAGCTCTGGTTGTTTTAAACTATCTAACAATGGACATTTTCTGGTTATCTGCATTTTCTGGTTATTTAATACAAACCGTTATCTTATTTATAAGTTCTATGCACTTTTGTCTAATTTCATTTGTGTATTCTCCAATCGTCCCATGTCGATGAATGACTAAGAGAATTTGGCCTCTGCATCACCTCATATTTTAATCCCAGTGAAACAGGAAGTCATGTTCACAAATACACAGGTGTTACTCACTGTGATGTGTAGTTTTGTTGAGAATTTCAAAGTTTACTTCATACTTTTCTCCATTTAAGCTGTAACTTAACCCCAAGTTGATCCAGAGAGGCTGCCCCCTGTAGTTAGGGAATGGAAGTCGCCTTGGATAAAAGCATCTGATAAATGCTGTAAATTTAATTTAAAAACAGTCTGTTAAGGGTTCAATTGGGCCTGGAAAAAAGGTTGTGTAAAAATTGTTTTACTACATAATCCCACAAAAATTTCACAAGAGTGATAAAATGTAACGAAATGTACTATCTGACCATTTTAATTTTAATTACTAGAGAGTTGGTGTGCTTGGAAATTGCAACCTTATTAAAAACAACCATATGTGGAGTTGCGTCACTAAGAGTTATATAGCCTATGTTCTTGCTATTTGCACTAAAGCTTAGTGGCTAGCAGATGGTATAAAGACATAGACGAACATGACTTCACTATTGCTGAATTACGAACTGTTCAACAAGACAGATATCAGAACATAAGGCTTCCATGACAATTTCTTCACACATTTATGTCACAGAACTATTCAGCAGCATCTGGCTCAGGTTGAGAGAGAGAGAGAGAGAGAAAGAGAGAGAGAGAGAGAGAGATTGAGAAATAGACCGTGAAGTGTGGTAAAGAGTGTAGAGGTCACTGATGGTTTTATTTGTATTGTGTAATGACAAAACAATCAGATGGGAAATGGACACCTGAACCCTCACACACACAGCTACACACTGCACCACATGATGGACACACTCTTTAACAAACCCTCAGTGTGTATCTTTTTCCATTACTGGGACTGTTACATTCAGACCACAACAAAACCAATACTGGCAGTACTTACTCCTGAATGCATCATTTTTTACTGTAGGGATCTTAAATATGTTTTGTATTTATGCAAAAGGACTCTCAGTATTTACCACAATAGAGTCCAATTCCATTTTTATTGCACTCATCTCACAAATCTATAGGGACTACTTACACAGTAGTGGAAAACACCACATGATTTAATTGTTATTTTCCTATTTAAAAATAAAACTGAATGTGTTCTTTACTGAATATTACTATAATCAATCCTAGTCTAACATTCTAAAACGAATACAGTTTAAACTGCACCCTCAAACTGATTAAGCAAAAAACACATGCTATGTGCAGAAGATGTTCATTTGAATTACATTGTTGTCTGCACTATGTTTCTTGTTTATTTTCAGAGCCAGGGATGCATGAAAGTGAGAAAAGAAGGACTACCTGGCTGAAGTCCTGCACTTCAAAGAAACAACCAGGGCGCAATGTGAGAATGCCCTCTGGTGGTGTCACACTCACGTCCACATCTGACATTCAGCACCGCTCAATTCCCTACAGCAAGCAGCTCTAATGCAAGCAGCTGCCAATCAAAGCCTCCCTGCCATTCTCAGCAGGACAGCCTGTGGCTACCATATTTCATCTCAGCTGTGGCCAAAACAGTCTATAGAACAACCCATCGTATGTGAGGCCTATGAAAATGTGTAGAAGTTCATTTCCCTTCAGGAACGTGACAGCCAGTTTCCTTCATCTGAAGTGGTTGTTGGCAGGGCTTGACATTTTGCTGCCGTCTGGCATTTGAGAGAGCGCAGGAGTGTGAAAACTATGGCAGATCTCTGAATGTGTGTGCAGCTGTCCTTCATTTGATTGACAGGAAAATTTAAAGCGTGCCCACACTACGGTAGTGTTTACACATGACCTGCTGCTTATTGTGGTTTTGGTGTGCAGTTTGTGTGTGTGTGTGTGTGTGTGTGTGTGTGCATGCTTTGTTTTTTTGAGATTGCTCAGCAAGGTGTGAATAAATGTAAAATAGAGCCAGAAGACAATGCCAGGACTCTCCCACTGATAGAGGCTACATTTAGAATTCTCTCTCTGTCCCCCTCTCTCTCTCTCTCTCTCTCTCTCTTTCTGACCCACCTCCCCTTCTCTCTGTATCGCTCTGTCCCTATCTCTCTTTTTCTCTCTCTCTCTCTCTCTCTCTTTCTCTCTCTTTAACTTCTGTGCTAGACAAGACTCTGAGCTGGCACAGATTAGAGGCCCACAATCCGGCTGGTATCTTATGCAGATTCCACTTTCACGCCAGCATTTCAGGCCTGTTTTGAAACTGACTCACAGCTACGGAAACGTCTGCAAGCTAAACTGGCACTAAAAACTGTCACCTCACCCCACCTTCCCTGCAATGTGACACATCAAGCACCGTCTGTGCTTCGGGATTTGATGTCCTGAGAATTCATGTTTTCAAATTTGCTCCATGACTGCAAGGCCACACACTTCAGTGACTGACTCACTGCCACAACTCAAGTGAGCAGCACGTCACTGGAACAGATCAATTTACCTGCCACTTCCTATGCATTTACAGATGTAGGCCAACAGGGAATTTTATTTCTTTCCTTCTTCTTCTTTTCCTTTTGGCAGGTCACCTGCAATCGTCTTTCAAAGTTTCATCTCCGCCTACTCTGGCAGCTGAAAAATCAGGTTGGACATGGCACCTGTTCAAGGACGGCTCAGGACAGGGGATGATTTGAGGAGTGTAGTGCATGGATAACCGAAGACGAAATGTACCTTCAAAGCTACCACTCAGTAACCATGTTTTGGGGCGTCTCTTGGTATGAAACTGCTTAATCCCAGTTGTGTTTTCTCATCTTATCCAGCATGTAAGCAGTTTCATGTAGATGGTATAGTTTTGAACACTAACGCAGCACTGCTGTAATAGGACACGTAACGACTTATAATTAAAGCAAAGCGTTTTGGTGCCCCCTAGCGAGAGAACGTGGCAACTACAAAAGAGGCACAGACTAAAACAGGTTGATGGTGATATAATGGTACTTAAAATATTCTGTTAAATATGTAAGATGCATATTTATAAAGAGCAGCGTCGTTGCTTCTAATGTTCGTCAAGTTGTTGCTCTTGGCTGGTGCACAAGGACTTGTGAGTCATCCACTTCCACATGCTGGTGTCAGTAGTTTACTTCTTGCATACTGAAGCCAAAAGTGAATTTAATGTGTTAAGAGTGCACTGCTTGTCAAATGTTTGGGGACTGGTGGGATCTCATAATGTTTTAATTCAAATGAGAAAAGTTTCTTCTGTCAAACCTATTAAAGACTAATGAAATTTATTTCAGGACAAATAATATCACATGTCATTGGACTATTTCTGGCTATATGAGTGGCACTGCAACCTTTGAGCGGCAAAAAGTATTAAAAGTTTAGTTGCAAGCATGAGTTTTATATTGATTAATTTAAAAGGATTACATAAAAATAAATTAAACAACATTTCGGAGACAATTTGTGTAATATGTGCTTTCACAGCAGTTTAGAAAAGAAAAGAATTAAAAATCACATCACATGGAAAATTCCGCAAACTTACTACGTATGAGCATATTTGTCAAAATCTGCCATCTGAACTAAGAAGTTTTTCACCAATTTTTTACACCTATTCTGAGTACACTGAGGGTCTTGAGTCATCTGACACTCGTTTTTACACTTGTAATGAGGATTTGTCTCAGATGTTTTGCAGCACTCTGTTTCATCACTGCTCTTCTTGTGCTCTTGCCTCACATGCTGGTCACAAACTCTTCCACACTGGGTCAAGAGTCTCTCTGTGTTCCAGGCCTCGCCCTTTTCCCCGAACGAGACAGCTTAAGAGTGACACAGACCGCACAAACTAACAGACCTCCATTATAGGGCTTGGGTTCTGGTACTTAAATACAAGATTCTCAAGTACAGAAAATTTCAGGAGGATGAAGAGGAATGAACAGAGATCTGGAAAGGACTGAACACCCTGTAAAGAGTCCATCACTGAGAAGTGAGTGGTCTCTGACTTCATAATTAGAGCTAATATCTGGAGCTCAGAAGTTCATCATGATGTACATTAGAGTATAGTTTATCACAGTATCATAGCTTGGAAAAAGAAAGCAAAAGGCTGAGGAGGTGAAAGGAAAGGGGGAAGAAGCGAAAAAGACAGAAGGTTGCAAAAGAACTTCCAAAGAAGGGAGAGTGTCAGAGCACTAGATAGAAATATCTGAGCTCTGAGATGGAGGACATGGACAATGAGGGCCCCACCATTCAGGAGCTTGGGATCCAAATCGGGGGTCTCCTAGTCCATATCCAACAATCTGTGAACATCCTGTACGGGAGGATCCGTCAGAGAATCCTGCAGACTGCCATTCTCCTGTGTGTTCTACTGCTTCTGCTCTGCGTGGCCGTCTTCCTCTACGGCAGTTTCTACTACTCCTTCATGCCAACTGCCAACTTCATCACTCCTGTGCACTTCTATTACAGGTAAGAGGACACTTACCCAGGTGAGTTGTGTTGACTCTGAGAAGTTATGGTCCATGGTAATTATTCATATTCTGCAGACATGACAGATAGAGATTGGACTGGAGTGTTCCTATAAAGAAACAATTTGGCAAAAAGTCAAGTGCAGAGATATATCTGTTTACCCCAAAATCAAAATTTGTTGATTGACCAAGACACAATTTGCATCCATATTTGCTTCTTTAGTTTAGAACTGGAGCAATGAGGCTAATGTGGCCAAGAAACTCTAGACAAACTCTGGACTAATGCAATAAAAAGGTCAACCATTCTTCTCAACTGGTGTAAAATGAATTAATTCAAACAAAAAAAATCAAGATTTACAAAATTCACAAGATATTTTAGGACAGCAACATCTGTCCATTTGTAAAGCATGACAAACACAAGAGGAATCCTGTCATTCTTTGCCCCACTATGCTGTAGGAGATACGCTGTAGGAAAACGTTGTAGAAATGTCTGCCTCCCTTGCTCCTCCTAAACGGTGTTTGTTTGTCCAACAGGACTGACTGTGCCTCTCCCCACCACTCCATCTGTTCTTTTCCCATGGCTAACTTTTCTCTGCTTAGGAACAACAAGAAACAGGTGAAACCCCATAATGTCCCTCTCAGGAATAAAGTAGATGTTTCTTCCTTTTATCTATTAAAATGACATATAATACAGACTGGCATAGCATCTCTGTTACTTATTTGTTCTTGGTTATTTTAAGACATTTTTGTTCTGCTGGCAGAAATACATGTAGTACCAACATTGTTCACTTATGAGACCTTTAGCCTGTAGCAAACAGTCCTTTTTCACTGACTCTAGGTAATGACATATGGGCAGCCCTATCAGATCACACTGGAGCTGGAAATGCCTGAATCTCCTGCCAATGAGCTGCTAGGAATGTTCCTGGTGAAGATGTCCTGCTACTCCCAAGAGGGACAGATTGTCGACACAGTTGCACGCTCTGTGAGATCACCAGAGAGAAGACAACACCCACTCACTTAACACAAACATACACGTATATAATGTCCAAAAAACCCATATCCTACAATTCTCTTCCATTTTATTTTCCTCCCAAGGTCCAGTTCAGTGGTTATATGCATCAAAAATAGTCACAAATTCATTTTTTACATAACCATTTTCCAACCTCTGCTTATTCCTTAGAATATTTTTTTAAACATTCTGTTTAGCTGCAGCCATTCAGTGTTGCAGGCTGATTTGCTAATATCATGCAAACAATTACTTAATTTTTTTTTTTCGTCTAGTCAGTTTTTCCTTTTGCTTCAAACAACCAATGAATTTTGATGTTAGCTATGCATGGGAGATCTGAGGCCAATGGAAACCAAATTGCTTAGCATCATGCAACCTGCATGCCTAAATTGCCACACTCTTCCCTTAGTCATGGGGAATGACAAATAGACTTGTTTATGTGGTTTGTGACATTGCATAACATACTTTTATCTGTAAAAGTCGAAGAAAGAACATCATATAGCTATAAAATATCATTACACCTATTAAGTAAAAATACTTGTTTACATATTTTTAAAGCCTTGATTCACCTGATTAGACTGATCTGTATAAGTTTTATATATATATTTTTATAATAAAGTTCACTGTGATGAGTATCATATTTATCATAATCATTTCAGTTTTCCGTCAGCATGCATTAGTATTAAAAGATGCACTGCTCCTCTCAGGAAAGGGTTAAAACAATTTGGTCATGGCGGTAAAAATGTACATACTGTAGTCTTTTCTTCAAACAGCAAGTTTTGTGTATATTATGGATAGTTGTGTGTCACGTAGTGTCAGAAAATACATGTACAAGTAAATCTGAGATGACTGCAGGTTGAGGGAGGTGTGTGATGATTTAGACATGCACTAGATACTTATAGTTAGAGTGGACCTGTGCTCCTGTGCAAATCCAACGAAGAAAACTTCTGGCTGATTGCTTAAATTTGGAAGGGATTTTTTTTTCATTTACTTTGCCCTTGCAGTATATACCACCCTGTAATGCCTTATGCAGCACATACCAGGCGCTTCTTTCATAAATCACACCTGTGTGTGTATGTGTGTCTCTGTGTGTGTGTGTGTGTGTGTGTGTGTGTGTGTGTATATGTGTGTATGTTTCTCCTAGACGATGCTGCACTATCGCTCCATGCTGCTGCATTCTCTAGGCACTCTAACATTCTTCCCTTTTCTGCTGATGGGAGCAACTGAGCAGAAGCAGTACATCCTGGTGGAGATCTACTCTTCTTATGTAGACAACTCAGTGAGTACGGCCTGCACTCAGAACAACTAGGTGGTTATTGCTTTGTAACAGGTCATGTAATATGACCATATTGTCTTCAATTCACAAAGCTTTCAAAAAATCATCTTGAAAAACAACTCAATCAGAGAATAGGTGTAAAGGTGTAAAAACTGGATGGACAAATAACCCTTGTGTAAATGGCAAAAATATTATATGACATTTCAGGCATTATCATTTTGTCATTGCGATTTCAATGGGATATTTTAGACAGTGTCTGAAAGAAGACGAAGAAAAGCTCAAAGATTAAAATCTTTCAGTTTTACAGAAAAAGCATTGTTATTGGAGGACGTCACAGCACAAAATGCAAAGATAATCTAAAAAGAGCTTTTGCTTTCCTTATCCTCTCTCACTGGCTCTCTCTCTCTACAGTATAAGCCCACCGTTGGAGCAGTTATAGAAATCCATTCTCAGCAAGTTCAGATCTACAAAGCCCAGCTCTACATCCACGCTCACTTCTCAGGGATAAGGTAAGTGTGTGTGTGTGTGTGTGTGTGTGTGTGTGCTTGTGTGTATGAGTCTTATTGTTACACAGGATCTGACTGAAGTCCTCCTGTTTCTCTGTGCAGGTACATTCTCTATCACTACCCCCTGGTTTCAGCTCTGGTGGGAGTGATGAGTAACTTCACATTCCTCAGCATGCTCATCCTCTTCAGCTACCTGCAGGCTTCCCTGGGTGGTTTCTGGCCAAATCGACAGGTATACACTACCAATTTATCGATCAGATACGTTTGGACATATTTGGTTGAGTGTAAATGTTGTGCATTTAAAGACCGTCCACTGGTGATGTATATTTGTTTCTACTTCATTCTATACTTATTTCTAAAATAAACAAACTGTTTTTGCTACTTTGTCTTAAAGACTGATTTACAAAAATGATCTGTTTTGATTGGCTGCTCTGTATTACACCTTACTCAAAATGCAGTCCAGCGATCTAACACTTATTTTCACTTTAATATAAATGGGTAGAGCTAAACTGAAATGACAGAAACAGGACCTGGTTTTGCAACTCAGTTTCAGTATACGGATCATATGGGCGAGGGAGTGAATGATATGTTTAAAAGCTCTAACAGTGTTTATGCACAATATTTAAAAAAGCAAGAAATTATTGGTTTGCAAGGTATAGGGCCTTTTAAATGCTGAAGCCTTAAATGCTTAAAAAGTTATCATTCTATGAATTTGGGGTGACCCCTCATGAAGCTGTTTAAGAGAATGAAAATGTGCAAATTCAAATCAAAGGGTAGGGTATGTGATAGAATTAAAATATAAGATTTTTATGGGAGGAGGAGAAATTGTTTACTGTTTGCCGTTATTTTATAGTTTTCACTATTGTTCTAAAATGTTGAAAATAGGAGGAATAAGGAAATCTTGACATTAGGAGGACTAGAATGGTATTTTTGTCTGTACTGCAGTGTGCATGCAGGTTTGTGCTTAGTGTGCGCATTTTTGTGTGGGATTACTGTTCATTCCAGGCTAAAAAATGGAGCAAAGACAGGCAAGGGAAAGCTGATGTTCCAGAAACCACAAATCAGTACAAGAAAAGCCCACACCCTGAGGACGACAGCATTGGTAAAAAATTGCTGATCTTAAAATTTCTTAAATCTAGTCAGTATGTCTAATTGCATCAAGCCCAGTGTTAGGAATAACTACTTAATTATTAAAAGTACCTCAATTTTCTTTAGCTCTGTCATTTCGTATTTTAACTTTAAGCCTACTTTTACACTGTGTAAACATTTAATGAACAGACAAATAAAATAAAATTACTAAATTCATTACATTTGCATGTTAAGGGCGAGTCAAGAACGTTTCTTTCTCCTCTTGTAAAGTTCCTATAAGAGGTACAGTATTTTGATAGAATAATGATGAAACAGAAGTGTGGAAAAAACAAATATCTCCTCTTTTGCTCAGGAACAATGACACATGTGTTGGATGCATCTATAATGGAACCCAGTGACATCATGGCTTCCAGTTCTGGCGAGATGGAAGAGTCAATTGGGGACACAGAGGTGGAGGACAAGGTGGAGACAAATGACTCCACAAGCTTTACTGAACAACAGGCACGAAATGAGGAGATTTATTTGAAGCTTAGGTTTCTGTCTGAAGGGGAGTCAGACTCGTCTACAGAACCTACAGACAGGCCTTACTATCGCACTCAAACCTGTCTGAGCTCCTAGAAAAATGCTCAGTAACGTTTAGTAATGAGGGTAAGAGCTTTAGCAAGCAAAGGGCGCATTAAGCTGCTGTTCTCAATTTAATACCTTAAACAGTGGTTTCAGCCTTGCAAGATGATAGTGAGCATTATATTTGAATTAATTAGATGTGAACATCTAGCTTGGTTTGTAGCCAAGAGGCTCTTATTTTCTACACAGTTTACCAGAAGTATATACGGTCCTCTTTTGTTCTAATCTGCAATGACCCAGATATGACCTTTTTTGTTTTTTTGAAGAAATTCAACCCTTATGACAACAATATTTGTTTGCGGTTTATCTGTGGAAAGTAAAGTCTTTATTTGCATTTATTTACATGATGTATTCTTTTCACATCTGTAAGTCACATGTTATTGGTTGCTCTCTGAGTAACTGATATATCTGTCTGTTTTTATGTCTGTATGTCCTTAGGTGCACTCGCTGTGTTTCAGAGTAAGAGCAATGGCTATTAAATGTACAATTAAGCTGAAGGAAAGGTGTGGAGACATACTGTTGAAATGAACAGAGATTTAAAAAAATGTTGTTGTTATTGTCATTGTAAGCAACTATATATTAGATATCACCAATAAGGCTACTCTATATCATCAAGTTTATGCAAACAAAATCACATTAAAATTCACAGTGCGGTGCACTAAATTCAAATTCAGGTGTCAAGTTCATTATTACTATATTGTCATTCTGAATCTGTACATCTGAATGTGACAGCTTGGGAGATTTTGGATGGCGCCAGGAGGTCAGTATTGTCTGGACTGGTTGTCTCCATACTGTAGGTTCTGTAATCTTCATTTGCATCCCATGTTCCACAGGGCACATTTGAAAATATATACATGCTGACATTCTTGGAAAGTCTGCATTAAATAGTAATGATATGTCACCGACTTACACACTTTGTAGGGATGTGGCCACCTGAACCCGAAGAGTGTTTTTTCTGTTCTTCAGCAATCTTCAGAAAATAAAGCACTTCACATGAACCACTAGACTGTAAGTTTGAATCCTTGGCAAAGGTCTGTTTGTACAGTGTGCGAGGAAAGGTAAAGAACTATAAGTATATCCATGCATATTATGCACTTGCAGTTGAAGTGACCCATATCCGAAATTCTTTTCCTGTTTTATTTTTCTCGCTGGCTGTTTTTGTTTCTCGGCCTTTATGTCTGATACATGCAAATTACCTGGAAACACTCTAAAACACTCCAATCACACATATTCTCCAGCAGATCTTAGCAGATGTTCATAGTGAATAAAGGTCACTGTGAGTTCAGTTTAGGTGTCTGACTAACAAATTGACACAGTATCAATATCACTACTGCTTTGGCTATGTTGACCTCTGTCCTCAGATAGCTGGCTGTTCATACAGCAGCACAAAAAAAAAATTAAATAATACAAATTTTGGCAGAGTCTAGAACTTTTTCATTTGTTTTGCTCTGGCTATAAATAATATATGAAACATGAAACTCAGACTATATGATATGGAATGAAAATAATTATCCCACTTGCTAATGGTTACGTTTGTATCAACTTCCACCAACCACTGGTGTTATTTCACCTTGGTGTTATTTTTATTCATAATTAGTGCATTAGTTATCTTGTAACTGCACCAATGTGGAGGATTTTTTTTTTTGCCTTGTTCAGGACAGTTTTACAGTTTGATACAAACTGAAAGTGTCTGGTGTGATTCCAGCCTAACTTCAACATGATCAAATGGGGCGGTTGTAGACAGAATGGGCAGTGACACCACAAAACCAATGAATTCAAAGTCTGTTTTTGTAACTTAGTCTGCATATATTGTATGGACTGGAGAGTGATGTTATGTTATGAAACTTTTAAATGTATATATTTATTATCAGGCTCTTTAATTTAGAACAAAGTAAGAAAAATTCTGTTTTCTCTTTAAGTCTCTTTAATGTCAGGTGTAAAGGGACACCCTAGTCAAACAGTCTACTGTGTCAACGTACTGATTTTAGTAGTGATAAAGTATCCAGGAATTGGTGTTATCAGTAAATCACAATATGTAAAATCCTTGCCGGACAACACCTTTAAATCAGTTACACTAGATGCTAATAACAATACAGGCAAAAAAAAAAGACTAATCTAGATAGTACAGACTATAATCTAGACTCATAAGGAATTGGTTTATTTAAGCCCACATGGCCAACATGTTTTGCATCTCCAAACTGGCTAATGCGGTAAGTGTGCTGACTGACATTGCGTTCATCAGGAGTCACTTCTGGGGCTTGTGGAAACTTCATGATGTCAGGACATGCAAATCTAAGGCTACAGACGTCGGCAGTAAGCATTCTGAGTGAAAAGCCATGCGCACACTAGTAGACTACTAAAATGTCTTTGTACCCTGCAGGGAAAACCTAAACGTGGCGCAGGCTATTCAGAAACACTCTTTAGGAGTACTGCAGATGATCTGGACATCAGACTTGGTAAATGAACTTGTAATGTCTTGACCAAATCATTAATGGTATTTTTTAGATGTTTCAGTTTATCCTGAATATATTTTTTTGTTTATGAATGACATTCTTATCTCTCTTATCAGACTCTTCTTCTAACATTACTGGAATAGTGGATATTGGATTACTGACATTTTGTGCTTTCCACTGGACTGTACTGGATAATTTCTCTCCATGAAAGGATTGGAGTTTTCTCTGAGAAATATGAATACATCAACAAACCTGCATGATGAAGATGACCCAGAGAGGTCCAGCAAGCCTGAGGACAGAATGAGAAACATGATGAGAGGAGAAGGGGACAAAATGGTTCCTTTTGATTCTTCTCCCCCTACAAACAGGAGAAACAACTATCAGGCATTGCTGAGTGGACGAAAATCCAAGCCCAAGTTGGTGTCTGCTCAGGCTGTGCTTTCATCCACACTAGAGTCAGAGTCCATTCAGGAGGAATCTATTCTGCCTCTAGAAAATGTAACAAGGACAGCAGAGAACCAGGAGCCCGGTGCTGTTCTGGAACACTCTGAAAATAAGACTAATGATGGCAGAAAGTCTACAAATAAAGAAAGAGGGAATGAAGCAGCAAAGGAAACGGCCAAAGAGAGAAATATTGATGAAAAGGGTTCATTAACAGAGAACAGCGAAGTGTCAAGAAAGAACATGTGGAGAGTCGGACAGAGGGAGAGATGGAGAGGAAAGAGAAGAGAAAGGCTGGGAGGCAGTGTGGAAAACCAAGCAGAAGAAAACGAAGCTGTTGACAGAGAAACAAACCACGGAATCAGATGGAGACACACACAAAAGCACTGGGGGTCTAAAGAAAGACAAGATGAAGAATCTGAAAAGGAGGATGGTTCAGGGAGTATGGAAAGGGACACAGAGGCAAAAGGAGCCATGTCACGGCATGTTTTTTCAAGGGTTCTTGCTCACTCTTTCGCCTCTTCGTCCTCATCCTCATCTTCATCCTTCAACTGCTCTTCAGCAGAAAGCGACGAAGTGTTCAGTGATGGAGAAGAGATGGCAAAGAGGAAGGATGTGAGAAGGGTGAGCTTAACTGAGCAAAGCCTAGACAGCATAACCCATTCATACTCAACAATTACTTTGGCCACCAAATGTTTGGGGACATCCAGTTTTTAATACAAATGTGCACATGTACAGCCAGTCTTAGTACACAGCTGTCTCCTGTTGACAAAATGCTATTTTTTATTCATTAAAAATGGCTAGAAAATGTACATTGTGAACGAAGAGTTCCCCAAACATTTAATGAGCTAGAAGCATAACCCTTGAATTCCAAAATGTCAACTCATTTAATGTCCAGGACCCACTAGCAAGTCTAAGCTTCTGTACCCCATGCACTATAGATAAATAAAGGTTTGATAATGATTTAACTTAAGTTAACAGAATACCATGTTTAGAAGTTCACCTCAAAATATTAATGTCTTTTATATTTTAATTCAATATTAGTACATAAACAATGTACAATTTAGCAACTTAACTTATGAATTTAACTTAGAAACCATTTAAATGAGCAATAAACAGAAGAATAAGACTTGGGATGCAATGGACCTGGAAATTTAATCAGTTTATTTACACAGCATGCCATGTCAGTGTGTACATTTCTCAGAACAAATGTAAATATCTCGGAAAAGTTGGATTTTCAGTTAGCCTCCATTTCAGTATCACACAGTCAATTTGCATGTTTTTGAAAGAGAACCTTGACATCGGCCATTTGAATAAGCTATTTGCATAGCCCAGTAGATGGAGATAGGGTTGTGATAGTAGCCTGTCAGAGTCAAATTTGAAATGTTATTTTCTAATATAGCCAGTAAGTCACAACATATTCCAGCAGAAGGAAAACTTGAAACTAGTGGTAATATTAATGAAAATATTAATATTAATCAAATGTAATAAAAATAAATAAATGAAATTTGCATATTTTACCATGTCTAAATACTATAAATCAGTATTTCATTTATTTAATTATTTTAATCATGACATTTTTGGTCAATTCCAATTTTTTGCAGCCAAATTGGTCAACATTTTTGGGTCACGTTTTGTGAGCTAAATGAACACATGAGACACTGTAGCACATTTCCAGTACCTTATGTCAGCCAAAGGGGCAATATAAGTAACATTATTTTCCCTTTAATGGATCAAACTCCATGTTAGATGAACTGAATGAGAATTTTCTTGCCTATTGAAATAACAATGAGTTGTGCTACAGCCTTTTGGTAGAGGAGCAACAGTAGAAATCACATTATTTATGACCTTACACTGCAACACAGATTGGCCAAAATGAAAATAATTATTTGGGAATAGGAGATCATGAATCATAGAGTCAAATGTTTTTATAGAACAGCAATAATGACTTGATTCTTATAAGGCATTTGAGAATAATATTATTTTAAAATGTGAGCATAACTTTAACTGCAAACGTTAAAATGAACCTATTCTTTTTCAGTGTCGATCCTGGAGGACCTTCCTGACCATGATGCAGTGGTCAAAGCGAAGACAAAGCTCCTGGATTCAGCTGGCTGGACACCAAGGCATGTGATCAGCAACACAATGTTTCCTCATTCAGAAAGTGTCGCTCTCCAGTCATTGTTAATAATCCTGTTGACTTTCTGTGCCATACATTTAGTTCAATATTACTCATGTCTATTCTGCCTACACCCTGACAGACCCAATATACACCTACTGTTTGCCTATACTCACTGGTCATCAGGTAAACCCACCATATAGCTGCACTTTGTGGGGTCACAAATGCTGATTGTTGTCCATCTGTTGCGGCACAGTTGATCAGCTGACCTTTAGGCCATCCATAAGGACTTATCAGAGTGCTCATATCAGCATGGTAGCCATGTTAGTGTGTGTTGCAGTGGTATGAGTGTATCAGGTATTGCAGTGTTGCTGAAGTTTTAAACTCTGTGAACACTTGCTGTTCTCTCTTAGCTATACCAGCTTTGTTGGTACACCTTGCAGATGTACAGTTACATACTATAATTAGAGACTGGTCACTTTACACTTTGCTGTATTTTATCACTCTTGTAAAATTTGTATTATTATGAAGCAAAACAATTTTTACACAACCTTTTTTCCAACCTCACTTGAAGCCTCAACAGACTATTTTTGTTATTGTGCCTTTAAGGCCAATATATGTAAATGAGCTCTGGTCTTATTGGCTGTCCCGCATCCGGCATCATTCAAAAGCATTCCAGGTTAAAACATCTCTTATAGCTTAAATGCTCCCCTGGCCCAATGTCTATTGCACACTCCTTCACTTGAATAGGTTAAATGCAGAGGAGAAATTTCACACTGTTCACTTTCACTACACTGTTAACTAATCAATTTTGACTGAAGAGCTGTTCACAACCTAGCAGTGGCAGAGCAATACTGCCGCATTTGACCCAGAAGCGCTGAGAATGCTCTACTACCCATATGACATCTAGTCAGTGGTGGTCCTGCGGTAGTCATTTTCCATTGCATAGCTGATTTATTGCACTGCAACTGTTGAGCTGCCTACATTGTGCGCTTACATGGGAGCTGTGCACCTAAATGGTCAATATGTGAATGTACAAAGTATGTGTAGCTAAAAGGAGACTCAATGCATGGTTTTGTGTACCTGCAAATTATCCTGACTTTGCCTGTGATACCAGGTAACATCCAGCTGGGTGAAGGTGGGGAGGTGCTGAAGAGATTTAACGAGGTGGAGGACAGCTGCCTGCAGGCACTCATGTCTGACCCTCTCCGACGGTTCGTGCCTCAGTACTACGGGCGCATCAGCAGGAATGGAGAGAGCTACATCCGTCTGGAGGACCTGCTGAGTGGCCTCAAGCAGCCAGTCATCATGGACTGCAAAATGGGCATCCGGTATGCAAGAGCACCATTCAGTTTGTGAATATGCTTTAGATGAAAACAGGGGGCCTTAATCGGACTGTATAAAATTCTGATCACACTAGTCTTAGGTCAGTTCGGGCCACAGTTCTATGTCTTATGTTTATATATTATTGAGGACTGCAGCAGTGCAAGCCTGTGTGGTGTGGCTTGAGCTGTGAAGTGAAGTTCTGCACCTATTTTGTACTGTTTGATAGAGGCAAAAAGCAAATAAGGATTTCCATAACATGTTCCACTCTGTTCACATACAGAGCTAAATAAGCAGAACATCAAACAGAGATAAAATCATAAAAATTCTAAAAAGGCCAGTGTGCAGGTACAGTGAGAATCTTACATTTCTCAAATAATACCATCATCATTGCGGGATAGAAGGAGAGCACATTCAAAATGTATGCCAGACTTATTTTCAAGCAAATCAAATTAGATGTGCACAATAACAAAAAGCTAAAAAAAAATGTGATTTAGAAGCTTAATGGTATGCTAGGTTGTAATGGTGTGCTAGGCTGACTAAACAGACCAAACACTGAGTTTATGTGGTGGACTGTTTATGTTGGTGTGCACTTATTTAACCACTGACTGGGTCATTTTGATGTTATCCTCCCAGTACATACCAGGAGGAAGAGATTGTTAAAGCCAAGACCAAAGCTAGCTTGCGGACAGATATGTACCAGAAGATGGTGAAAGTAGACCCAACAGCTCCCACGGAGGAGGAACACGAGCGGAAGGGCGTGACAAAGCTGCGATACATGCAATGGAGGGATGACACCAGCAGCACCTCAGCACTAGGATTCCGTGTAGAAGGCATTATGGTCTGACATTAACTGGGGCTGCATTGCTTGGAGATCAGTTTTGATATGTAAACATAAGACACCCTCCCCGGAGTGCACATGGTTGACTCTGTGTTTGTTCTCTCTTTCAGATGGAGAATGGGATTGTATTACGAGACTTTAATAAAACTCGAACCAAAGCACAAGTTACTGACACTCTGTTATTATTTACCAAGAAGCAGGTTCACATTCTAGTAAGTCACCAAGGTCACATCTTTTAATCACTTATTATCACAAATACACATTAATTACATTTGTAACATAATCCATAGCTGATACATTGGAAATTGATTAATTTTTTTAATAGAGTACACTCAAAAACGATAATACTGCCTTGACACTAGAAGGGTACCCTTAAATGTACCTTTAGTTAGGGATTCCCATGTTTAAACACACTTGATTAAACTTATTACTATTTTACTAGGTTTATTACTAGGTTTACTGGGTGTTGGGTACAACACAGCAGTTGTCTTTTACATTGGGTGAAGCTTTAGTGATGCGCAGACCAACAGAAATGGTCCAAAATGACTTTTGAATAAAATAATAAATAAGATGATTTGACTTCTATAAAATTACCAATTTTGGAGACAATTGGATTGTTTTGGGCAGTGATGTTATATGGAATTTGCTACCTCAACACAAAATGCAACGGCAATTAACATAGTCATGTGTTTCTGTTATCTGTAACTGTTATTTAGAATGAATGTCTTTTGAATGTGAAAAAACAAGTATTTTCCACATTTTCCCATGTAAGAAGATGTATCAGACCAGACTAGAGGCTCTGAAAGAGACGTTAAAGGAGTCAGCATTCTTCAGCAGCCATGAGGTGAAGCAGAACATTTGCAGTTTATTTCCAGTGTGACTGAGGCCATATCTCTTTCTAATCAAAATAATTTTACACAATTAGTTCACCATACAAAGTTACTTCCTTCCTTCCTTCCATCTTTCTCTTCTTCGCCAGGTCATAGGAGGCTCTCTCCTTTTCGTGCATGATTATACGGGCAAGGCCAACATTTGGATGATTGATTTTGGGAAGACTATTCCCGCACCTGAAAACGTGCTACTAAAGCATGACGTTCCATGGGTTGAGGGTAACCATGAAGATGGCTACCTCATCGGGCTGGACTCCCTCATTTCTCTGCTGTGTGAGTCCATTACAGAAGCTATTTCCCCTAGCCTGGAGAGCCAGAACCCACAGACTGACCTCAAGGACACAGAGAGGCTTATTCAACCCCAGCCTGAGTTACACAAGTTAGCATCAGACGTGTTAAAGGAAACTACCAATTCTAATCACCTTGACTGATGCTGGATCATCATGTTTTTATCTCTCATTTCACTCAGAGAACTATTTTTAAACAGTTTTACATGTGGTTAACACCATCATACTGCGTTAATGATTATTCCAAGTTTATCATACCTGGACTGAACTTTGACTGTGAAACATTCCTTTTTTTTATAAATAGTTTGATTTATTTAAACATAATTTAAAGTCGATGACTATGTTAATTCCTTCTGGTTTTAAGGAACTCATTAAAATTTTATTCCTTGTTGATCTTGATTCATTTTAAGGGGCTACATTATTTAAATTTAAAGAAAAAAGAATAGTATTAAACAAAATATTGTCGCACCTGGAGTGGCGGAGCCAGACAATTTTCGCAGGGGTGGCTGGGTTGAGACTTTTACTCACACTGAGTGCGTGAGATGGAAAATCCTCCAGGGGTTTTGGAGGCTGATATTACCGTTTTAGACCCTGCACGAAGAGCATGGCTTGCCACCTACCCAAATTCCCCAAATACCCAAACTTATTTTATTTCTCATTATTTTATTTATTTCTCGATATTCTTCGTGGTAAGTACATCATGAGGACTCATATACAGTATAATAAGCTTTTTATTTAACTTTCCATTGATTAAAACGAATATGTTAATGATTGTTGAAGTTGTGCTTCTTTAAGTGGTAATAAAGCTAATAAGTTACTATTTAAATTATATAAGATCATTAAGTGCTGTTAAAATTGATTAAAACTTCAAAGTCAATGGACCTGGCTTGTCTAGCCTCCACACTCAAAATATCCAGGTTGATAAGTCTGTCATCATTCAAGGTTAATCTCAAACAAGCTTTAATTAAGATAAGCACTAAAAAGCCCTTTTCACATGCAGCTGTAGGCAGTCAAAAGAGTTCACAAAACATGATACGGTTCAATGATAAAGCGCTGAGAAATAAAGTCATGTCAAGTTAACAAGGTGTTTACTGTCATTTCAACCTCATACACAGTGCAGAGTGACACAAAACCATGGTCCTCCATGACCATGGCGCAACAGAAAGTAGGGCTTGGTACAAATATGGATAGTATTGATACCAACCTTGGTATTAGAATCAAATTGATACTAGCGTTACAGCATTTTGGCTTCACCACTCTATCTTCAGTATGCTGCTCCTGTTTTATCAAGAAGTAGATATGTCTGTGCAAACACTGCTCCTTTCACATCTTGCACGCACACTTTGCTCCTCCTCCCCTGATCTCTGCTCAGCTGTATTTTGTTGTCGTGAACAGACACATGTAGGCTGCTGTGAGTGAGAGCATGGCAGTATGTCAGAGAGTCAGAGGAGCATTGTGTGGAGACATTTTAGAGAACATCCAGGTAGCTTACATAGTGGTGAAAGTAATATTTTAGTCATGTCCAGGGGTTAAAGTAGTTTTAAATTCTTGCCGCTACAACTAAAACAACCTCTATCGCTTCATATTGTTCACCTCCCCTCGGCTTCATGCATCCTTGAAAAAAGGTTTCAATAATACCTGTGTGGAGTGCAAAGAAATTACAAATACTTGTCATTGCATGCGCATGGTCAAATATCCATCTGCAGCATTTGGTAGAAGTTGGCCCTAACTAGCAGAAATGAAAGGCAGCTGGGCTCCAATCAAAACACAGCATGGACAGTTCAGACAGATTTCGCGGTTGATAGATGATGTGTTGGTTCAGATGACATAATGTTAGCAGATGTGTTTTCTTGCTGAAAGTGCGACCGTGACTGGTTTTGAATGTGGGAACCGCCACTGAATCTTTTAGTGGTCCACAGTACCAGATCATAAAGCCCTACTCTCAGCCTGTGCATGTTGGATCTTCAGACTTAATTTTCAAAGTAACTGATCATCATAGTTATTACTTTAGCAGACTGATTACCTGTAGTCTATACGTAGACATTCAAGTGATATTCAGATTGTGAATTTATCACCCGTGGGACTAATAAAGGGTTATCTTATCTTATCTAATATATTCAGCCCATTGAAACATGTCAAATGCATTATTTTACTGGAATTGAAAAAAAAAACAGAAAAGTACAATTGACAGGAGAAATTGTTTTGTAATTAAATAGTTGCTTCTGAATAAAAGAATGTAAGTTTGAAAACATTTGCTCTTCTCCAGTAATAATATTGTTAACTGTAGTCATACTATTTATTTGCCAAAAAAAATTGTCCTGGTATTTAACATGCATAGGATTTAACTAGGCTAATTAACAGTGAAAAGCAGTTATTTAGTTGTCATGAAAATGTATTTAGATATACCATAGTTAGGATGCATTCAACTCATAAACCATGACACACCACATGTAAGTATCTGAAAAAAAAAAACGGTATTTACTTGGTATCGAATCAGTACCAACGTTTGCAGTCTTGCACACCACCAAAATGTACAAAAAGTGCAGCCACAAAAACACTATACAGGACTAAATAAGTCTAAAAGTGGAATTATAAAATAAAAGTTACTTAATTACAGAACTACACCGACTCATTTATGTTAGCACGCGTGTATATATTGCCTCATTTATTCAATTCAGGATTTATTTCATATCCAAATTTATTTGTTTCATAACCATCTTTTTGTCTTTATTTAATATGGACTAAAATGGCATTCTATAGTTTACAGCTTATGATAAGTACCACCAGTAAACTTTGACGTTACATTTCAATCAGCTTGTGTATCCCAGCCATAACATATACACTAAACAAGAATCATTTCAAACTAAATATACTTGCTCCCCAGTGGTTATACTGCCGAGACCTCCCTAGCCAAAACACAGTCAGCAGGCTGGGATTGGAAGAGCTCCAAGAGCTACTTGGTTGCGTGTGACTGACTGGGTTGACTTATGCTATTAAAATTAATTCATATAAGTCCTTTCGAGTCTAGTCCCCATATTCTGCTGTCACAGCTTAGACAGTGGGTAAGAAAACATGCAGCCTTCATAACACACACATGTTATTAGTATATGCAACATCATTGTACATGTCTGTATTTTTGGAAACAAGTTTATTGGGAATAGAATCAGACTACTCTAAATCTTCTGAACACAAGCAGCCCTCATCTACTATAAATAAATCAATTTCGCAGTTGCCTAGTTGTTTCTTTGAACTGGAACATAATGTCACTGAGAGCTCTGAGAACAGATGTTGTTGGCTGCAACTCATTGATTTTAAGAATAATAGGGACAGGTGGTTGGAAAAGGTAACAAAAGGATAAATAAATACTGATAGATTTGATGTTATACTTGGTGATGGATACGTATGGAACATGTAATTTCCTATTTTATTTGTTTTCCTGTTTCCTATTTTATTTGTTTTTTAGGCTGAAAATCATGGCTATTTGTAAACAATAGTATCAGTTGATGGTATCAGATTTTTCTTTTGTTACCAGAATTGTTTGTTATTTAACATTTATACGATTGTATGTTTATGCAACATTACTGTTCCTGTCTTGGAATCAAGCTTATTGTGAGGCAAGGGTGTTGCTAGTTGTATAGGTCTACTGGGACACAAGCCCCCCACCCCCCATTACTCATACCATTTTTTGAAAGCCTGTTGCATATGAAATGAGCTGTGTCATGTGCTATATCAGATTCCCTCGTTCCCTTGCTTAGCTCAGTATTATTGCCTTGGCAATACTCATACTGAAACGGGTAAAGGTAAAAATGTACAGATTTATTAATTAAAATATGAAGATCTATTAACATTCTCAACATGTTTGTTGCTCCTGTTTGTGGTTAAAACTACATTGCAACTCTTTGGAGTATCCACTCTTTTGTGGATATTCTCAATCCAAATTAATATCAGTATAAAGGAATACACGGCCAGGTGAATTATTTTTTTGTTGACAGCTGAATGTGAGATTTTACTGGGGCACAAAAAGAATCAGAATCTACTCTAAATCTTCTGAATAGGCCTCATCTACTATAAATAAACTCTTCATGCAGGTGCCTAATTGGTCCAATAGGGGGCGCCGCTTAATTCGTGAACAATTTGCATTTGAGTATAAAGCTTTCAGCACATCAGCAGATTGTTCCGTGCGCGTAGAGTGCAGATGTAAAAAAGCAGATGTCTGGCGGTTTTTTGTGATTAATCATACTTGGGCTCATTTCCAGCTGCAGGGAGATCAAGTACTTGTTCTCAAAGAAAGATGGCTCAGCTCCACAGGTGGTACCACAATCTGGCTGGGCGTGAACGAATTCGCAGAGACTTTCCAAAGCAAGGTATTTAAGAACAATAGCAAACTCGATGTATTATTTAGGGGACGATTCTGTTGTACTTGAAGTCAGTGTTTGCATTATGAATAAATAACGCGGTAACAACTGGTAATGAAGCAGAGCTGGATGTGGCAGAGTTGAAAATGTTAAGATTTGCATTGGGAGTGATGAGCATGGACAGGTTCAGGAATTAGTTTATTAGAGGGACAGCTCGAGGTGGACCTTTCGGAGGAAAAGTCAGAGAGACGAGACAGCGTTGGTTTGGACATGTGCTGAAGAGAGATTCTGAGCATGTTGAAGGAAGGATGCTGGGAATGGAGCTGCCATGGAAGAGATAAAGAGGATGGTCTAGTAGGAGGTTTATAGATGTGCAGGCAGGTGGTGTGAGAGAGGAAGCTGCAGAGGATAGCGATGGAGACATTTGGGGACAGCTGAAAGTAGAAGAAGAAGCAGAATGACCATCCCGCCAAACCCAAACACGTGGTCCTGCTAAACGTCAAACAGTCATGGAGAACCAGAGACTACTGTTGCCTACAGTAGGGCAGCTTTTGGCAACAGTTTAAATGAATTTTGTGACGTTTTGTTTCCACTGACGAGAGTTAAATACAAATTAGTAACTGTAGGGTGTTGTGGGCCCGTTAACACCATTGTTTCAACAAGAGCGCGATTTTTAAGTTTGCGATTGGTTTTACTGTACAAGACTTGAAAGACTTTTCTAAAAAAAATGGGTTAATGTCCGCATTCTTTCTAAAAAAATCGACGTTATGTTTCCATTGGTGAGAATTTAATAAAAAATTGTCTCAAGAACAAATTAAATTCGCCATTGGTTTTATTGTACACGACAGGAAAGACTTTCTTACAAAGGAAATAACTGAATAAAAAATGGTTGTCCTCCTGGTTTGGTTCCATTTATAAGAGTTTTAGTAACTGTGATGTGTTTTGGACCTGTTTACACAAAGAGCGCGCGTTTTGGGGGGTTTTTTGGGTTAAATTTGCAGTTGGTTTTATTGTGCAAGACTTGAAAGGGGGTTCTTTAAAAAATAATAAAAGTAAAGTAGATGAATAAAATACGGTAATATACCTTTTTTGTTCTCAAAAAATAAACATACAAATAAAAAGATCGAAGAATTACGTCAGCACATCCGGAAGTAGAGGCACACAAATGGGGATGCTGGGTGGTGTAGTTTTTCCAGAAAGTGCGGTTCAAGTTATGCGCAGTCGCAGAGCGCGCTACCTTCGAGGCGCCCGATTAATTAGAGGTTGTTTGTTGCAGCGATGTTTAAACTTTACGTGCATGCGTAAAATCTGTGCACAATTCGTGCTGGTTCCGGGAAAGGCTCGGTTTGTCGAGTTGGCCGTGTTCTGGTCGGATCATGGCGGATTCTGGACGCTTCTACAGTGGTAAGTGAGTAAAACGGCAGTTTGTTGACGTTTGAGCCCAACGGTCTCCTCACTCTTCAGATCTGGGTAAAGTTCCAGCTGTCAGGGATGTCTAGAGCTGCTCTCGGGGAGGTAGACAGATCTCTGCGAGTTGTTTTGGTCATAAGTTCCCTGCTGGTGGTCATATATTCTGATTTTACAAAATAACTTGCTGAATTACTGTAACTTATTACAGCCACGTTGTTTGATGTCATTGTTCTCCCTGTTATGTGATGTTAAGTTAAAGCTTAAGCACTTTTATGCTTTACTGTGCAGTGTCAAATTCATTACCATCATCCTGATTGGGTATCTAGAGGCACTTATTGTTATTCTGTATAAACGTCGGAGCCACTCTTCATTTTAATTATAGGCAAAACAGCCATATGTTTTGGGGTTTTTTTGTATGTTTTTTTTTTTAAGGAGAAGGGGTAGGAAACATATTTAGCAGAAAAATTACACAGAAGCCTCAGTAACAATATATATTTCAGTATCTAGTGAGTACACACTTTATTGCTGTTCTTCATGGCGGGCAGACTTCTGCTTTTCCACAGAAGTATTTTTCTGTTATTTCGATCATATATTACATTTTCGTGTAAACATCTTCAGAATGGTTTAGGTTTTAGCTGCATTTTCTGCTTCTTACAGTCTCTGAGCCCATAACTCTTGTCCTTTTTAAAAAGAGGCTTCTTGCTCATTTAGTGTTAAGATGTTTTCTCTCTGAAATGAGTGAAGTTTTTCTCCTGTCTCTCAGAGATTAAAGTTTTAAGACTTGGCCCATTTTGATGGTCTGCCACATCATCTCAGAGATGTCTCTCAGACATTTTATCTGTACATGAGAATGTACTTGCATGGGATTGAGGGTGTGCTTGGGTAGTTGCTTGCCTGCATGTTAATGTCTCTTTGAACTGGAACATAATGTCACTGAGATTTTGTTGGGCAGACACACCTGTAACTCATTGATATTAAGAGTAATTGTGGCAGGTGGTTGGAAAAAGTAAGGAGTGGACAAATAAATAATGATAGATTTGATGTGACACTTGATGTTTGTGTAATTTTGAATAATGTGCGTTTTCCTGGGTTTTTTTTTTTATTGTTTTGTTTTTGTTTTTTTAGGCCAAACATTGTGGCTATTTGTTTAGGGATCCAATACTCACTGTTAAGCACTAAACAATTTTAAAAATACAGTGAATTTTTCTTGATGCCTAAGGCATTAAGAGGAGTCGATACTGATTTTGTGGAACATTTTTTTTATGTGGTCCAGAGCATGACGACCGTGTGGGCGGCCCTCAGTTCCGTAACCGCAAGGGACGCGGGCCCTTCAGGGGTCGAATCTACAGTGAGCTAATACGTCAGAGACACCGAGGGGGACCTGCAGGAGGTTTTGGCCCTGGGCCCCGCAGCAGGATTGAGGATGAAGATGGTGATGTGTCTATGAGCGACAGCCAAGATGGGACGTCCCAGCGCAGATTGTAAGTATGTGCTTAAGTGTTGATGCGCTCATGGCATCGCGGCCTTTATGAAAACATTAAAGTGGATTATGTATAGTTTTTCTTTCTGAATGATTTTTTTCAGTAGAATGTCGAAAATGCTGAGAACCTTTTTCTCATGTCCACAACATTTCATTTATGTGTACTTTTTAGCAGTCCTTATGGACGACCTAACCGAAGAGGAGATGGCAGATTTGATCGAGACAGAAGGACAGGTCAGGGCGTATTTGGAGGAAACATGTCAGGAGGAGGCAGCGGAGCACTTGGAGAAATGACAAGACTAGGTGGCGGAACAAGCTCAGAAAAGTCCAAATCTTGGTTCAAAATAACGGTAAGCTAACTTTTCTGAAATGAGATGGTCTCTTTGGCTGGTCTACTAAAAGGCAATAGGTCTGAATCCTGGATACTCTTTTGCCAGATACCATATGGCAAGAAATATGATAGGAAGTGGCTTCTTTCTGCACTGCAGAATATCTGCCCTGTACCTTTTTCTCCAATACATGTGAGTACACTCTGAAAGCATAATAATAGAGGTAGTTCTAATTGCAATGATTTAATATAGAGCTTTGCAACAAATCAGATTATTGAGCATAGTCGTCATATAGTGGCCTTGTAGTGTAGTGGCCTTGGAGATAGCTGAATTGGCTGCACTCATGTTGTTCCTCTTATGTGTTTATCTCTCATGTACAGTACTCCACAGAGGGGCATAAGGTACAGTTCTACTTGGATGATGCAGCATCAGCCAATGCCCTGTGCAAAATCTCTCGCAGGATCACAGATACCGAAGGATATAAGGCATGCTATGTTTTAAAAATCTGTTTTGATCATGATTACATCTTTTTACCAAAGGGCATGTAGTATTGAATTGTGTTCAAAGGAGTACTTCATTTATAAATTTGGTGATTTCAGATAGTGGGTTAATGTATTGTATCTTAGATATTATATTAATTGGCCTTTCACTTATTTCAGCTGCTATAGTACTGTTTATGCTGTTCTATTTTTCCTCTGTTCAGGTGGTTGTGTTCATGAACCCCTGTCCTCCTCCCCCCTTCCTCCAGAATGACTTGAAAGAGCAGGACCTGGTGCACTTAAAGGTGTTGGAGAGCAGACCTTGCTTTACATATTTTAATGCATTATTCTGCACAGTGTATTGAGAACTTTTGTATTTACTTCAGGAATGCATGTCCAAGCGTTTTGACGGCTCCAAGCAGTACCTCGATCTGAACAGCATTCGCACCGATCAAGGTAATTCCTCTGTGAAATAAATTCTTAATAAACTTTGATACACATCAAGAAATGTCCTTTTTGGAAAATGAATTGTGTAAAATGTCTAGACAGTACTAAAAGTAGAGCAAAATTTGTATGAAACATGTACTCACCACAGAGCAGCCTTTGTGGAATGGAGAAGCAAACCTATGTTTATTTTGGTGCGATTGTTTTCCCAGCTTTGGTGTTTCAGAACATTGAGGTGATTTTGAACAGGAAGAGTTGTATGCAGGCTGTGATAAAGATCATTGAAGAGAATATTCCAGAGGTGAGATTGTTTCACTAGCGCCAACTTCCAGTTTAGCATGTGGTTGAACATGCCATGCTTTTCCACAGTTTGTCAGAAGTCCAAACCAATGAAAATGAATACTGGAGTGTAATGGCAGATAGAGACACAACAAATTATTCATTATTGATTACACATGTCGTTGTACAGAATTGGAATTTGCATAAATGAGTGCATTGCAATTAGAGATGGGCCTGATCCGATATGATCTCGGTATTGGGTGCCGATATAGCCGTACATCCGATATCTGATATCGGTCAGACAGCCCTGATCTCTATATTCCAGTTCGCAGCTTGTGCTGGACTTTAAACTTGACGCTGTATAACACAAGATGCGTTGGTAGCAGACACTCGTTGACATTTTCCAAAAACGCAACAAATTTACAGCAGACAACCCAAAACAAAAGGAATATCAGAGAAGACTCTTAGCTCTCCCTCAAGACCATTTTGGGGTTCTTTCAGGGGCTATTTTGTGTGTTTTGTTGGCTGTTTTTGCCCTCTCCCCCTCTCTCTGTCTCCCAAAACACGACGAGGTTAAAGGTGGGCATCTCATAACTCAGCCGGTCCACCTTAAATACAGAAGTGGTGAGATTAAACTCTGCCCATGTCGTGTCTCCGAATTCACGTTATTTAAAATTTATTAGTTTTACACTTTATTTTTTTACACAGTTGTTGCTGCTAAAATGGACATAATATTTGAACTATTTAGATGACCGTCTCAAAACATGACGAGGCTAAAGTTAGGCATCTCGTAACTTGGCTGGTCCACCTTAAATACAGAAGGTGTTAGATTACGCTGTGCCCATGTCGTGTCTCTGAATTCACCTTATTTAAAATGTATTAGTTTTGCACTTTTTATACACAGTTGTTGCTGCTATAATGGACATAATACTTGAACTATTTAAATGATTCAGCCAAGATTGTTGTGTTTTTTATTTTACAGCTGCTACCTTTTTCTGAAGTGTAAATAAATTCCTTTGGAATGCCTTTAAATTCAATGTAGTTGTGTATATTTTTTGCTCTTCTAATAAGTGCTTAGTAGTTTGTTTATTCTGTGATATAACCTTACTAACAAACAGGACAATTTCAAAACAATAATGCTAATATTAAAGTTAAAAATATGTATTATATCGGAATCTGTATCGGTATCGGCAGTTGTGTATCGGATCGGAACTGGAAAAACGTGGATCGGCCTATCACTAATTGCAATATCAGCTTTCAACACTTTGCAATACATGTTTTCCTAAGCAAAGATTTGCTTTGTGGGTAATCTGATTGATCTTGATTTCCTGAGGTTACAAAAGACTGACTGAAATTTGTTTTAAAAAAAGCTGTCAAAATGCACCACTGCCACTGATTCACCTCATTTTTTTCATTTCTCACTCTTTTCTTTGTTTGTCTATCTGTTTGTCTGTCTGTCATCTTTAGCTGCTGTGTCTCAACCTAAGCAATAACAGACTGTACAAGTTAGATGATCTTGCAGAGTTGGTGGGCAAAGCACCTGGTCTGAAGACACTTAACTTGTCCCATAATGAGGTGATGGCATCAACATTCAAGCGCTGCCTGTGATCAATTATTTTACTCTCAGTTGCTATCAATTTTATTATTAAAACTCATTTGTGTGTAATTAGCCCTAGGTGTTCTAAACCTCAGAATTATTTCACGGTCCTGGTTCAAGTGTTTTGTCTCTTTGCTGTAGCTGAAATCTGAGCGGGAGCTGGACAAGGTGAAGGGATTTAAGCTCACAGAGCTGTGGCTGGATCGCAACCCTCTGTGTGATCACTTCAAAGACCAGTCTTCTTATATCAGGTCAGTGCTTTTCCCCACATCTCAACATTCAAAGCCAGGCAGAACAAGACAAATGAAAGGAAATATATTGGGAACAGACGTGACCCTGGGTTCATGTTATATTATTGTTTGTTTTTTATAAAAACACAATCATCTGTATCCTGGATGGGCCTTTTGTATCTAAGAGTTGTCCTATACAGGTATCTACTTAAGGTAATAAAATACTTACATTATTAATAATTATACTTATATTACACTTTATATGTACTTAAAGCTACAAGTGTAGACAAGTGTTCTGCCTGGCCCTGTACATTGAGCCATGAAGACATGTGGTGTTTGATGTTTTTGGTGGTCAGAGCAGGGGTCCTACAAATCACAAAGGCCTTTATAGGAATCAGATCTGTGAGCATTCACAGATGGATATAAAGTACATGATTCATGAAAGTCAACTTTTATAATGTTGGTGGAACATACGGTGAACACATTGACTTGGTTTTAGTTAGGGTGGTAGGTATTTGCTAAGCTTGGGAATGTTGCTCAGTTTTGTTCATTTTAATCACTGCATTTGCATTTACATGTGAAAATCTTGTTTTGGAGGTCTTTTGGGATCCCTCTATTTTCTACTTTCCAAGCTTACAGTTAACATAAGGTTAACTTTGCTCTAACTTGCAGCCACTGCAGGAGTCAGTGTCCTCTTTCAAAACCCATTCTGTTTTATTTGTTTTCAGCCTTCTCCCACTGGAAATGTATTTCTGTTTGCCATGTTCCTGAAACAGTTAAACATGAAATTGACCCACTCCACTATAGGTAATCATTTGTGCTGGTATAATAAATATTAAATATTGGACATGGTTCAAGACAGCTGAATGTATTTTAAATGTTAATTTAAAAACCCTCTGTACAACAAAAGCAAAAATGACACCTCCAACAGAAACCACTGAGGTGGTATGACTGTGGCTGCTTTGGAATTTGGTCATGTTTCCCTGCTGCTTATTTGTAAGTGTGTTACTTCTTCATCCCCACCTTTTCCACTCGACCCATGTTGCCCCTCCTGTAAGAGCAATGCTCCTGGCCAGTAAGGAAGGCTGGTTAGCCAATGACGGGTAAGATCCCAACTTCTCCATTTGGGGCAACCTAAGGCAGGCACAGTCGAAATAACTGGCCAGAAAATGCATGAAATGTGTGCCTAAATGGAGGAAATCCATTGCAGGAATGACTTGAAAGAAGTGAAAGTAAAACTACATTTGTTGGAAGGAGGGGGACTGGTTTGTGCAGCACCAAAATTCAGTAGTGCGGAATATTCAGTGTTTTGCAGCAACCACACCTCAGACTTGAGACAATTTGAAACACACAGGCATGGGGAGGAAAAAAAAAATTCCAAAGGAGCTACAAAGGAATTTTATGAAAAATTAAACACGAGGGTGTGAAAGGTGTTTTTTTTTTTTTTCAACTGGCTTAAATGACCAGTTAACAAATTTCTCTTCAGCTGTCTTTGAAACAGAGCCAAATAAAATACATCGTTGAGGTGTCATAGTTGGAGCTTACCTTTCTGATGTCGCAAGAGGATTCAGCATTTGTAAGGTTAGCTGATTATGAGCTTATGAGTGAATCAGTACTGGTAGAAGAGAATGGCTTCTATAGTGGAGCTTCTAAGGTCAACTTCACTCTTTCTGTCTCTCCCATATCCCAGCCATCTCTTATCATTTAATCTATCTTACAGCATTACCTTTTTCTCCACAGCTTGCTGTGTCTTTTGCAAAATGACAGTTTTACTTGTGGTCTCTGATGGTGCAAAAAAAGCTACTAATGAGTTTCTATTTAACATTGATTTCTTTGTGATGTTCTGCTGATTCCTGTCAAATTCTGTCTCTTGTGTTCAATTCATTTCTCTGTACTAAAATCCTTTTGTTCTCTTTATTGTTCCTAAATTAAATTCTTTTTCTGCTTTTTATCATGTATACCAAAGTGAGCCGATGTTTATCTTGCTGTCTTTTCTGAGTATGTGTTACCTAAAAGACAAGTTATATATGTGTTATAGGTGCTGTCTGTACAAACCAGAATATTTATTTATTTATTTATTTTTTGCTGCACAAGACCTAGTGTGTCAGTGTGTTGATGTCTGGATGTTGCATGAGTACACTGTATGTGCATACAGGTTTCCCTGTGTGAGTGAGGCTGTGTGTTTTAAAATGTGTGTCTCTCTACATATCTGGGTGTAGGTGGGTGGCAGCAGCCGGTAAGTGAACACTGGGTCTAAATGAACTGAACTGGAACAACACATGTTTACATGAAACAGGCAGAGAGTGATGTTTTCAAATCCGCAAAATGTGACCTTTGGAGCTAGAAGGGTAATGCACAATTACATGTAGAATTAAAGAGATTAAAATTACGATTGTTCAGTAAGAAAACAATGTGTAAACAGTGAGATACCATTTTCCTTCCTTTTAGACATTTTCTTATTTGATGTTACTGATCTTTTCTGTGACTGATTTGGAAGAGGTTAGTGTGTATGTCTTTCAGAGGTTAGTGGGAAAGCCTTTTAATAATGTCAGAGCTAACATTATCCTTTGTTCTCCTTCATATTGGCAGTGCTGTTAGGGAACGATTCCCCAGGCTCTTGAAACTGGTAAGACCACCCCCATTCCCTTTTTTTTTCTCCTTTTGTTTTTCCTCATCTTGCAAACTGTATTTAAACTCCCATTAACACGACTATTGGACACTATTTCAGTACTATTGGACACTCTTTCAGGTCTGATTTAGTCATTTAATAAGCTGTCAAGTTACCTTGGGTGATCTCCTCAAACTTGGGCAGGAGGGCTGCACTATGTCAATTGTTTTTGTGATATTGGTCTCTCCTAGTAGTGATCTCGCAGAAAGCTGCAATATGCAAATGAACCCTTAACTAATCAGTGTTTTTGACAACTCCAGGTGAGTGTTACTGGGTGTTTTCATGAATCGATGAACTCATGTAATCCAACAACAATTAAATTATAAAAATTATGAAATTATATCAGCCAGTCCTTAACCAGTAAACATTCACCAAGGTGTTTTAAAGGGCCATAGAGGTTAATTAATTCATGTTTATTTCGTAACATTTTTGTTACTGTACAGATTAGACTGACACATTATTTATTTTTA
>JBBPCX010000032.1:5456238-5481307 GCA_037974365.1 Hydrocynus forskahlii
GGTGTGGCTTCTTCTTGGTTGGAACGAAAACCTGCACCCGCAGCAGCCCTTTCTGGACAGGTTTGGACACCCCTGATCTAAACTGAATTGTTCAGATCCAACAAAATGTCTGAAGCCTCACTAGATAGTGCCTCATTTTGCACTATGCATACTAGCTAAGCAACTATGGTGAATTTCAGGTTTTATCTGGGACATTCTTTACTTGCACAGTCACCCTGCCTGAATCTCGTTGTAGACTGAAGGAAAATTCTTCACAATCTGAAAATGGCTGTGATAAAAGCTTGTCAAAGCCTCACCATGACACAGTTCATAATATCCATGGATCACAAAAATGTAGTGGTGCCGTGGTGGATAGTGCTGTCACCTGACAGCAAGAAGGTCTTGGGGTCACTTCTCATGCAAGCAGCTGAGGGTCCTTTCTGTGTGGATGTTGCTGTGTAGGTTTCCTCCAGGAACTCTGATATCTTCCCACAGTCCAAAGACATGCATGATGCTAACTTGCTGATGTATTCCACCATGCAATATTTAACAAAAATGAATCCCCACTAAAACAAAAGCACCTGTCATGGTCAACAAATTTACATAATAAGAAAGCTTCCACAGAGTTCCTACATTGGATTCATTATTTCAGTATTCACCTAGAATGGGCACTGAAACCGGCTGCCTGGTAACCAGTCACCAAAATTCTCTCTGCATATAATACATCCATGCTCATGATTTTCATTTTATGAGAATCACAGATGGGAAGTTGGCAAGCCAACTGAAAGAGCCATACTTAAAGGACACTATGTGGCCCAGTTTGATCAGCATTGTAACACTACACATTTTGATCTTTACCCATAATTGTACAAAATCATAATCCTAAAATAAGATATGCTGTGTGTCTAGCCTCACACAAAAATGGTCTCGAATAGGTTTCTTTTTTCTGTCTCGGTCTTCACTTTGTCTCTCTCATTTTTAACTTGTCTTGGGCTTGACATAGGTGGTTTTGACTAATAGCTGACTTGTTTGTCCCTACAGCAGGGGCATGGTGTATACATTACTATTAAAACATTTAATGTTTATAGTAATTTCTGTCTGGGAAAGTGTTTGGGCACCCTTGGTCAGATTATGTATTCTAAATGGATCTCTATATGAGACGAAGTACATTTGGATGCAGAATTTTTATTTATTTGCTGAATTTAACGTAAACAAAAATGTGGCATATATATACATTTTGAGTCCTTTTCAATTAGATCCTCAAATTACTGTGATAATTCCTTTTGATGATTCTTTCACATAGATGATGTTGATCCTTTCACATAGGTGATGTTTATGCAACAACAGTGCTGTCACGGGGCAGCTGGTGGCCTAGTGGTTAGGGACCTGTGACCAGAAGGCTGTTGGTTTGAATCTCAGGACTGCTACTGCTAGTGACACCTGAGGTTCCCTTGAGCAAGGGATCGTCCCCACACACTGCTCCTTGGGTCATGTGTCTTGGCTGCCCGCTGCTTTACTTAGTAAATGGGTTAAATACAGAGAAGCATTTCATGCCATTCACACTGTGTGCTGTGGTGTGTTCACGTATGACAAATGGTCACTTTACTCTTACACACTAGTCGCTTTACACTATTTTTGTGCCAGCCAAATCTTTCAGAAATAGGTATTTTTAGGTCTTGTTTGTCCAGATCTTGGTCTTAACTGTTATCCTTATATTCCACGAATGTGTGTATCACATAATTTATGATCCTTTGCTTTTATCTACATTATAATTACTAAAAAAGAAGATGACCTAATGAGTCAAATAAGCTCTAAAACTTCACAAAAACAGTGAATTTTGTTCCAGACATGTTTTTTTTTTTTTTTTTTTAGCAAAAGATGTTATTTGACTGGGGTGTCCAGACTTTCACATAATGTCTATTACAGTTTTTTCAAGTCTAGCTATAAATTAAAGCTGACAGATTAATATTGTTCTTATCCAATGCACTGTTGTACAAAACAACAAATACCAAATCGCTGTTCAGTTGACCCACACTGTATTTTTTGCCCTGTAAATTTGTTTTCTTCTCATGGTGGTTGTGTTTCATGCTGCAGGCTGGATTACTGTGATGAGGCTGTGAGAGACTCAAATCAGACAGTGCCTGTAGATATCCACCAGCCTCCAGCCTTCCTGCACAAGATCCTGCAGCTAAATTCTGTAAAGCTGCTCTATGAGACCCTTGGAGAACCACAGGTGAGAGCCTTTACGACAGATAGAGAAGGACAGAGGATTTACAAGCCAACAGATGGCATAAATGAATGGCTAAAACTAGAGAGTGAAAGTAAACCTGAGCTTGACAGCACAAAATGAAATAGCTTGTCGGCTGATTAAACCTTACATTAAGTCAAAGTTTTACTTCCATAAGCCCAATATAATACAGGAAGATAGTGATACAGTTGTGTTTTCTGACTAGATCACTTTATGCTGTAGACTTTTTCATGCAGACATTCTAAGATAGTAATCTGGTGCAATAAACATATGTTCTTAAACTCTTCTCCTGTTTTCCAGGGACCTCTTGTTCCTGAATGTACTCCAGGCAGTGAAGATTATGATGAGAAAGAAAAAGATTCTGCTCCTCAGTCGTTACGACTACCTCCCGAGCCTTTGCTCATTGGGAGCTGCTCTGGCTTCATAGAGACTACTCTCAAAATCAAACAGAACGACATGCTACCAGGGCCCAAGGTGTGGCTTCTCTTAGGCATTTGTGTTACATTAAGATTCAGTGTTTGTAGTCTTTACCGGGTAGAAAATGTGCTTTATTTTTGGCTCACTAGTAATTGATGTGGGTGTGGCATTGGGCCTTTGTTTGTTTCTTTTCTTGTTTTAATGAAATCTTCCACTCTTTTAGTTGGAACTCGATGGTAAAGTGGGGTGTCTGCATTTGTTGCTGTCCCCAAGTCAGATTATTCACTTGACCGACCTTCTGACTGCTCTCTGCATTGAGACAGGTAATATGTCCTCCTGGACTGCCAGTGTCGCTAACTATAACAATTAGCTATGCCTTGTCATCCATATTCACCTACTCTCTGTCTATATTTCTTGCACTCTTTTTCTGTCACACACTCTTTTCTCCCCCTTTCTCAGAGGGTAGCAGTAGTACTTGTGGTGCTCCCCGCAGTGGCCATAGTAGGCCTCTGGGTTCAGACGATCTAAGGTTGATAGAGGAGGACCTCAGTAAGCAACTCAGTACAGATATGACAGACAGAGATTTGGAGCTGGATGCAGACCCTTATGTCTGTGGCATGCAGAATGGAGGTGAGATTACCGTGTATTTTACCTGGTAGATCGCTGAACCTTATTTACAACTGTGCTGTGCTATATTCTGAATTTTAAATCTTTTCTCTCCTCTTTAAATCCTCTTTCTCTCTCTCTCAGAAATGTTTTACTCAATGGGGCCTGGAGGTATGACGAGCAGTGCAATGTCAGCACGCTCAGGAAGCGAGCTCTCAGATAGTGACATGGAGTCTTCGATACACAGCCAAAGCAGCCTGGCCCAAACACATCCTTTGTCTCCACAGGTCAGCTTTGTGTGTGTTTGTTAGGAGTTTCAATAAGACTAAGACTAAGTTTTATGGTGATTAATTACTTTGAGGTGTGTATTTTGGGCATAGTGAATACTCACAACTGCATGTAAGATTTGGAATAATTTTAGAAAGCCTGGAAACAATAGTCAGCATATGGTAAATATTTTTTTTGGCCAAATAGTCCTGCTGGTCTGTGCCAACTTATTAGCAAACCAGTAAATAAGTGAACCTGATGCAGATGATGTAACATATTTTCCCCACATTGTGAGAGGCATCGAATTTTTCAAGTCTCTTCTGTGTTTGTTTGTTTTTTTCCTCAGGGAATGCTCAACTGCCCCAGACGCTATCCTGTACCAGGTACCTTATCCAGCTTGCCTCATTGTAGCAGGCCTCCATGTACGTTACCATACCTTTCTTAACAAAACACTCACTTTTGTTTTCCATGCCTCGTACTAATTTCTGTGAAATTTTTAAAAAGCTGTGGAAATCCCTTTTCCTTCACTCTTTTGTATAATAGGGCGCTCATCCCACGGTGGCCAGGTAGAAACCTTGAAGCCTGACTCTTTGTTTCGCCTCTCTCTGGGTGGAGTCACCCTGACTCTCCTAGAGCAGGAACCACTCATGGGTGATGGCCAGTCCTCGTTGGCTACGGTGTCTCACACATTCTTTCGCGAACTGGCCTACTTCAAAGACAGCATGTTCAGCGAGAGAGATTTTCAGAACCTGAGAGGCAGTTTTGCTAAAGCTTGCCCTCATTCTCACCTCAGGTACATTTTCTTTAAGAAACACTCACTCATTAACATACGTTTTATGCATTACATAATGCTGTTACATGTATTTTGTTACTACACAACACAGAGATTCTACGCTCACATCTGACACGCAGCTGTTTTGCCATTCCACATCAGAATATCTAATCAGGTTTAATTTTAAACCTAGCATAAATGTGAGATAAACAGTGAAAAGATTGCCTTTGTTTATATAGTCAGTCCAGATGCTGTGTTTTGGTCTCCAGGCTAACAGGGGCAGCAGTGCAGGTTTCGTGTGAGATGCGTAGCTCCGGGCGGCACACCTGTTCTGTGACTTCTGACCTCTCCTTCAGCAGGCTGGAACTGCTGGAGTGTCTGTGGGAGCCAGGCAGTCCCCATTACATTGAGGTCTGGTATAGCATCTCACTCATCTGTTGATCTGTTTTTTTTTTTAACTTTTAATCTGTTATGACTTTTAACTACTGTTGGAAAACAGGCTGCAATCGGCCATTCCAATAAATAACACTGACACTGACTGTCCTACATGTCTTGAGTGTTTGCATGTATGTGTCTTCAGCTGTTGCAGTTCAAGTCTGCTGGTCTCTTTACTGTGGGAGCCACTGCCAGACCCTGTGCCCAGTTACACTACAGCCTGACCGAAAAACACCAGCGCAAGGTGCTCCAGCTCAGTCAACTTAATCAGTGATTAAGTGAGGCCATCCTCAAATTCTCTACCCATGTGTTATTGAACATTAGAACACTAACTCATGTCAGCCTTCCCAAGCATGTTCTCTAAAGCTCATCTGAATTGGACTTATGGAAGACAAAGTTAATCATGTGTCATATACCTCTTTCATGAGAAGCGTGCCTCATGCTGGAAATTACTTAATGAATCCTGTCTCCTATTTGTTTGCTTTGAACAGCATGGCTCATTAATGCGTTTTTGCTGCTCTGCAGAGTGGACTGAAACAGCGTGTGGTACGCAGGGACAGTGTTTTGCGTGTAGAACTGGGCGAGTTGACCACTGAGGTGGACCTGGACACACTGGGCAGGCTAGATGGCATCATACAGGCCCTGAGCCACTGCCCCAGCCAAACTTCAAAACCAGCGAGTACACAGGTCCTGAAGTTTTCTGAAATGTTCACACTGTAAATTTATAAATTGCTTAAACCAATTAGAAAGCCCCTGGTGTTTTCAAATGGAATCAAAAAAGAAAAATTAACACTAATAGAGTTGCTGCTGTTCATATGACAGTGATGAATTGCTATCCACAAGGTAGTCATGGTAGTATTTGTCCTTATTGTGCCCTATATAGTCTACCATATTTCTTCATGTTCTCTTGTTTTTCTCTGTCTTTTGCTTTGTGTATTCCCCCTTTGTATCTCTACAGACCCAGTCATTAGAGGTACATTCCTCAATTACTCTCCTCTCCCCCCATGCCGTCCTGAGGCTTCGCTTCCCTATCCCAGACCTTCGACCATTAGACCAAAGAAGACCTATTACTGAGCAGGCAGTGCGCAAAGAGATCCTTAGTCTGGAGATTTCCAACCTGGAGTTAAAGTCTCAGCAGGGCCCAGACATCCAGGAGGAAACACCATCCACTCCTTATGCCAAGCTCACACAGCTGCTGGAAGCCACCTTCAGTGACATGCACGGTAAGAAAGAACAACTCGCATGGTAGTCTTTGTTCTTTGCTTGGAACTATGATAAAGACTGCTGCATGTTCATATACTAGTGATATTTTTTCTTCTTCTCTTTAAGGAGTGTATGAGGATTGGGAGGGAGGCTCTTTCCCTTGTATTCGTGTCCAGAAGAGCACAGACTTGCAGAACACACCTAGGTGTGTGTGTTTGTGGATGATGACTGTATACTGTAATACTGTAGATCAATTATTGCAGTTTGCAACATATCTAACAAACAGTTCTAAATCTTTTTTTGCCTGTTTGTGTCACATTACCTATCCATTTGTCTGCAGGATTATTGTGCGTGTGAGTGGAGAAGCAGGTACGGACAGTATAGGAGTTGCAGGTGTAGGGCTGAACAGAGATCTGGGGCTTGGCTCCATGTCTATGGAAAACCCCTGTGAGCTGAGAGAGAAGAATAGCTCCCCCTTCTCCTCCAACCGTACCATGTTTGAGACAGAGGAGGTAGACATCTTTTTCATTGCTATTCTCATTTTTAATATTCAGTATGTTGCCTCATCTTGTCATACCTCTGAACCTTTTGTATTTGTTTATTTTTTTTGTTGTTTTTGGGGTTTTTTGTTTTTGTTTTTTGCTGTCTCCCGTGTCTATTCATGTATATACTTCCACCCTCATATCTCACACACTCACGTATTTTGATTTGTTAGATGGTGATTCCAGCTGATCCAGAGGAGATGAAGGAATTTCAGTCTCAGTGTGTGGCTCAGTGTCAGTATGTTGTGGATGTCACACTGCCTGTGGCCTATATCCTGCTGCCCAGTAAAGACGCCTTCCAGAGCATTTACAACAGGCAAGAACTTTCAGACTGTACTTCAGTTACAGTTATGACGCTTCATCGTTCTGTCCAGTGTTTAATTTTTTCTACCATGTATGCCATTCGTCTGTTTAAAAAAATATAAGGTATAAACTTGATTTGTTGTTTGTCACTGACCTTCAGCGTGTCATTGCTTGAACAAATGTGCGTATTTATTTTTAATTGCTAGTACCACAGTGATCCGTGCAAGCTTACTCCCACGTTTTTGCTTTTTTGCCCCCTAATTTTGTTCCTCTGTCTTTTTACTCTTCAGGATCAATAATGATTTGCTGATGTGGGAGCCCCCTTCTCCCCCTCCCTCCCCCCGAAAAATCTCTCACAGCCCCCTGCGGCAACGCAGATCTAGCGATGATGAGTTTCAGCTCTGCAAATCTGCCTTCAGGCTTGGTCAGTTTGTGTTTGAAATCTTTCATCTCTGTCTGTGATTCTTGAATTAATTTAGTTATTTTTTCCATTTTTATCATCCCCTTTGACTGTAGAATCTGACTCAGAAGAAGAGGAGCCTCAGTTTCATTCAGCCAGTGTTCCAGGGAAAAAGAGGCAACTAGAATACCAGCTTAATCATGCCCTCAGTCTACTCTGTTTAACAGTGCTTGTTGGCAAGGGCCGCATCCAGGCTATGGTAGACACTAAGGTGAGAAAATGACCAAAAGAGTAAATTCTGTCAGTTAAAATAATGTTAGATGGTGTCCTTTTCTGATATCTTGTTTATTTTCTGCTCCCAAAGAATGAGGCAGGACGAAGAGTTGAACAGTGCCATGGGGAATTGTTGCTAGACTTTGAAGGCGGGAAGATTTTCAGTGTCACTCAACATCAGAATAATCCCAATCTAAATTTTTTGACAATAGAGAGCAAGACAGTTGAATTGTACCATAAAGGTAAGATTACGTATGGACTGATGGCAGCGTACCTATTGGATGCATAATACTAAAATCTATTTTAAAAATCCATTTTAACATTTTAGTGATTATCTAAAATTAAGTGTAATTCAAGACACAAATTGAAGTGGGGTTTTTTTTGTTTCTTTTCCTCTGAAGCGGATGTCCCAGATTCTCCTACTCCTGTACGATTAGAGATGCCCAAGTTAATTCCCCCAAACCATCTGGATCCTACAATTTATCCCACAGAGGTGGGGGTCAGCAGTGTGGCTGGCAGAGAGACAGGTGGTCAGATGCTGTCAACTGCCATCAAAATCACACTAGATCTCCAGCGGAACGTTAAGGTTTCTATGTAATTTAAATCCACTGTAATTTTTAAATCTATAATTGTGTTTTTTGTTGATGTATTTCACATATCTATTTTTTTTTTCTCAGGAATTTCTGGTTGCCCTACGACTACAGGGTGCTACTTTACGACATCACATGGCACAGACCAACCACAGTTGGCATGAGCAGGTACCTCTAATTGACTAATGCAAAGTATGCATAACCGCAGAATTTTTAATCTAATGACTGAATTCATCTTTTTTTTACCTGCTTTTTCTGTCTTCAGTTGGTTGATTTCCTGGATGTCATTGATGATGATATATTAGGATACACCCCTCCTGCCATTATCACAGTCTTACATACTCACCTGGCCACCTGTGCGGTTGACTACAGGTAAAAAGGAGCAGTACATGTGAAATGTGACTTCTCATTATTACTAGTATCCTGGCCCAGAGTGTATCCAGGATTGACCCACAGATGAAGATATGTTTTAAAAATGCTCCCAAAACTGTTGAAAAGCTATAGACATTATTTAAATAATTATTTGCATAGATATTTACTCTTTTCTCATATTTTTGTTTTGGTCACATGCAGGCCCCTATACCTTCCATTGCGAGTATTGTTTACAGCAGAATCCTTCTCTTTGTCCAGTAACATCATTGTGGATACAGCCACTTTCCACCTCCGGTACTGCACTTTCTGATATAATATGGCCATGCTAAGGCATTTCTATTTGTGGAACCTAATAACTTTGAAACCCACCTTAGGTTTATCCTGGATGACTCTGCATTGTATCTCACTGATAAATGTGAGAGTGAGACAGTGGATTTGAGACGAGGTACTGTTGATCACTCCTCTGTGCATACTGTACCCATAAGAAGTCTTTCATATGTACAGAATGATAATTGTTTGGTTATTTATGATTTTTTTTTACATTTCTCCAGACTATGTCTGTGTGTTAGACATTGACCTATTGGAGCTGGCCATAACTACATGGAAAGGCAAGGACACTGGCAAATTGGTGAGTCTCATGCATTTTATTAGGGTTTTTTTGTTTGGTTGCTTTTTAAAATCATTATTATATATTTATTTATATTCTGTGGCGCATTATTTAAAAAGTCATGTTTGATGTAACACTCTCATCTTCAGACCCAACCTCTGTTTGAGTTGCGCTGCTCGAATAACGTGGTTCACGTGCGCACGTGTGCCGACTCCTGTGCTGCTCTGGTGAACATGCTACAATACCTGGTTTCACAGGGTGACCTGCACCCACCACCACGACACACCTCCCCTACTGAGATTGCCGGACAGAAACTTCCAGTGAGAATCTTGCTCCTGGCCTTTAACCTTTCGTAATTGAGGATCAGAAATTTAATGTGAAGACACTGGGTTTTTTTTTTCACCAGCTCTCAGAAATTCCTGCATCTTTACCACCCTGCCCACCAGCAGAGACAGCAGAGATTAACCAGTGTGATCTTACTGATGCCTTGCTTGACACAGAAAGGACTCATCGTGAAGAGGACCAAGACACTGGTGAGATTTTATGATTTGCCTTTTGTAGTGTTTGTTCATGTACTACAATTTCAGTAGCTGCCTTGCTAGAGCTCAGAATATATTAACAGTCTTTCAGTTATTTTCTGTACATTTTAGAAACCAAATCATGGTAGACAAACCAAGTCACTAATGGTTAGGGTGTCATACTATTGCGGAATAATTTTCAAACAATAGGTTGGGCTTGATCAGTGATCACTTGTTCACTGCTTTTCCCCCTCGTATTTAAATGGCAGACTCTCCTTCCTCAGTAAAACGAGGCTCTCCTGTCTCAGTCTACTTGTTCCCTGGAGAGGCCCCCAGGTCACGCTCTTCTGTGCTAGATGGAGATGAGTCGGAACTTGACCAACTGGTAGCCACAGCCACTGAGGTTCATGCAGATATGATATCAGAGGAGGGTTCAGAAGGCTCCACTGACAATGATGACTTCTGTATCCTAGAGGCTCCAGGCATGGGCATTCCAGTAAGTGGAACTAATATGGCACTATATTGTTTATGCAAAAGCACTGCTCTTATAAAGCATCACAGGCTATTTAAAATCTAATGGCCTGCCATTGTGTAGTTTTTTTTTTTTTTTTTTACTCTACTTTTTTTTATTTATCTCTCACTTTCTTCTGTTTTCTTCACAGCCAAAGGATGGAGAACCAGTAGTGACAGTGTTGTGTCAGGGTCCTATAAAGGTGCGTGACGGCTACTTCTCTCGGCCACGAGGAAGTTCTGACCTGCTGCGAGCCCCTTCCCGCTTCCCTGTACCCCAGAGTAGGGTAGTACTCAGAGAGGTCTCTGTCGTCTGGCATCTCTACGGAGGCAAAGACTTTGGGGGCAAACCTACCTCTGCTCACACACAGCACAGCCACAGGTAATCAAGCTTACTTAGCCGTCTACTATATGCAAAACAACTCGTCAGAACCTATAAAATATGCTGATACAATTCCTCACTGATATTACTGGTTTGTCCAAAGACCAGATCTGATCCGACCTTAGTCTTCAGTAAAGAATTCTCATACCAGTTCTGTGGATCTCTTTTCTGTGAATTGGGGATTTTTCTACTCTTAATATGCCAGTCAGTTGATTTAACTTAGCTTGATTAACTTGGATATTAGCTGATGAGGCAAATCAGGTACGTTTAGAACAGTAAAATACTCTCCACAAGGTCTGCAGGGGTGCAGCTAAAATTTTATTTGATGTGTATTCCTCTTGTAGTGTCTGATAAATTCTCCTTTCTTTATACAGGGGCCGTTCAGCTCCTCCCGGAGCCCGTAGTTCTCCTTCCCGCTCAGCTGGCTCCTCCAGGCCACAGAACTCATGGCGTTGGGTGGGAGGAAGTGGCAGACAGCACTCATTGCTTATGGAGATACAGCTGACTAAGGTTGTTTGTGGCAGTAGCACACACAGGATAACCTACAATTCTAAAATTGTATACCTAAAAATGAAATAAAATCATTACATACATATCAGAATTCTGTTGGTATATACATATAATTAACTGCTGATTTTCTCAACCTTCTGCTTGTCATTCCAGGTCAGTTTTCAGCATGAGTCGTACCCTGTTATGGTGCCTTCTGCAGTCCCAGGGCAGGATGTAGAAGGATCTGGTGTAGGGGAGCAGCCTCTCTCTCGGCAGGTGTTCATTGTGCAGGAGCTGGAGGTGCGTGACAGACTGGCCTCCTCTCAGCTCAACAAGTTCCTCTACCTGTACACCAGTGAGAGCATGCCCCGCAGAGCCCACTCCAACATGGTGAGCATGAAAGACAGGTGTCAAAACTCTTCTCTCTAAATTAATGCCCAAGGGGTGACTGAGCAGTTGATGTACTTGGTCTGTTAAAGACCCATCTCTTCAATCAGCACTTAAAATTAAGGAGAGGAGAGATCTTTTTCTTCCTCTTACCTCCTCTCCAACTAGTGTAAAAAGTAGCATGGGGGTGAAAACCAGACAGAGGGGAGGAAAAAGGCTTGCATGCATCCTTCCACCAGCATGTCTTCTGCAATTGCTGCAATATGTGTGTTTTGACATAGTTGTGTACATTTGCTGCAGTTGACAGTGAAGGCTCTGCAGGTGCTTCCTGAGTCTGGGCTGGGAGGACCAGAGTGTTGCCTGAGAGTTAGCCTGCTGCCCCTCCGACTCAACATAGACCAGGTAAGCAGCATCCCAGCTTCACTGGCCTCAAGCATAAATTGGGATTATCATTAGTGTTTGTGTAGATTTGATTGTCCAGTAGTACTAGTCTTTTCAGGAAAGAAGCTTCATTGCAATTTATTGTGAACATTCAATAAGGATTTTCAGGAGACCCAACTGTGACCTTAAAGGGATCTAAAGGGTGTGGGCAAGGTGTCAGGGTGTTTTTCTGTAACTTATGCCAGAAGCAGTGTTATATTTTTAAATGTTTAATCTACCCCAATGTCAAGGGAGCTGCACTACAGCTAATTGTAGTGGGCAATCACTGCAATGGTATACACGATAATTTTTTTCCTTTTCCCCCAGGATGCACTTTTCTTCCTGAAGGACTTCTTCAGTAACTTGGCTGCTGGAGTTAACCCATATCTGCCTGTTGACCCAGCAGTTGAGGGTAAGACAAAGCTTTGAGGTTGCATTTAGATGTGGATGGATGCTTCTATATTCTGCAGATTCTTATAGATCATCCCTTTTTATTTTGTAGTGAAGGCAGATACTACACAAAAGCAGTCAGATGAAGCAGAAACTGGCTCTGGAATTGGCCCTGACCTTACTGCTTCTGTGGAGACAACCTATAGTGAGCAGAGCTCCTCCTCAGCTGGTTCCTCCTCCTCTTCTGACCAACCAATATATTTCCGGTAAACTAATGAGAAGTGGCAATGAACTTGATGAATTTGAAATATTATTGCAACAAACCATATGTTGTGTCTGGTATTGTCTTTCAAACAAAGTCTGTCTGCAATTTCTGTTTTTGGTTTTCATCAGAGAATTTCGTTTCACTTCGGAAGTTCCCATTTGGCTTGACTACCATGGGAAGCATGTGGCGATTGAACAAGTAAGGGTTCATTAGATACAATTCTATTCTGAGTTTGAGAAATTAAAATCATTAATGCAGAGAGGAAGGTTTAACTGAATGGAAATTTGTTGCAAACACAGGAGCCTGTAATCATAGCAAGGCACATGGAGGATCTTTTAAGCAAATTGATTGTTCTCTGTCAAGTAGTCAGTAAGTAATTGAACAGTGATTACTGTTTTGGCTCTGGCACTTTGGATTTAGGGGACCATGAATACTTGTCATATTTAGTAGCTGATTGCAGATGATTTGAAATCAGTGTTGGCTAGACCTGACCCAAAGACGACACCACACCCTGTCAGTACAATACGAATATAACATGATGGAGTATGCAAACGGGTCAACAAAAACTATCACTATTTGGTGCTTGCAGATTGCAGTGTATTTAAAAATTTTATGATGTCATGTTTTTTTTTTCTTAGGGAACGTTTGCAGGGATTCTGATTGGCCTGGCCCAGTTAAACTGCTCAGAGCTGAAGCTGAAAAGGCTGTGCTGTAGACACGGGTGATTGTCTTGTTGTCATTTTTACCCATCCTCCTCTTCTTCGTTCCTTCACAGATGTGAACACTTGTCTGCATTATACCCAGTATTCCTTTCTGTTTGATTTTTGATGCCAGGGCCTGACTGATTTGAACAAAAGGTGTTGATATTCATGTTTGCCTTCTTTTGTTAGGTTGTTGGGTGTTGATAAAGTCATACAGTATGCTGTGAATGAGTGGCTGACTGACATCAGGAAGAATCAGTTACCAGGCATTCTGGGAGGTGTAGGACCAATGCACTCTGTTGTTCAGCTCTGTGAGTATGCGTTAGATGGCTCTGCTTTATTTTGAAATTAGCCATGTATTCTCTTTCTCTCATTCCCATACCTAGGCTTAAGTCTGCTTCAAACAAACACATTTAAGATACCTATATAAGCACTATTAATCTCTAAAGCAAAGGAAAGCTATACAAGCAATGCAGGTCTTTTATATTTTATTCTGAATACAACATTGTTGTTTTTCCTCCTTAATGTAGTCCATGGGGTGCGAGACCTGTTCTGGATGCCCATTGAACAGTATAGGAGAGATGGACGCATTATCCGTGGCTTACAGAGGGGGGCAGCATCTTTCGGCACCTCAACAGCTTCCGCTGCTCTAGAGCTCAGCAACAGACTAGTGCAGGCCATTCAGGTACACACACACACATACACACACACACACACACACACACACACACACACACATCTGTTCATTCTGCTGCCCAGTTTTAGTTTTGCCTTTATAAAGTCTTGTTTTCTGGCTTGATACCCATCTAGTCAGTGAAGCACCCAAAACTGAATAGACAACATAAACAATTACAATTAATATATTTTAACTATCATACTGTATTACTTATTGAAGTGCATATTTTATATGTAATCATTTGATTATTTAATCTACAGCAGTTGACTGGTTTCATTACTAAGGCATTTAAGGAAAGTATGACCAATAAATAATGAAACACAGTTTTTCATTTTGCGACACATCCTATGAAAAATACAGCATTTGGGTCCACATTTTGTGTACTGTATTCCGTACAAAAATGAATAAATTCTATCAAAAGTTTTGCTGTATTAACACAAGACATTAATATTGCTCCTGCTTTTATAAACTGATTTTCTGAAACAATACCTATACCACAATTTTTATATGTATTACTGCGCTTACCTCCCTGCGCTAGAGGGACTCTACATCATGAATATTATGAAAAATATGAAAGTGATTCATTCTGATGTATTTATTCTGCAGGCCACAGCAGAAACAGTGTATGACATCTTGTCACCAACGCCACCCTTGACACGTTACATCACAGAAGGACGCCCCACCTCTCGTCCCAGACGAACCCCCCAGCCAGCCGACCTCAGGGAAGGCGTAGCCAAGGCCTATGACACCGTGAGAGAGGTATCATACTGCCATATTTTTTCTGTGCTAACTGGCCTTTAGTCAAATAAAATATCAACACTAGCATATAGTTGTTTTTGATGGTCTCTTAATATATATCAGTCTGTTATTCCAGACTTCTTCTAAATTTCTGTTGTACTTATATTACCATGCCATTATTTGATATGTGCCATGATGAAATCCCAAACCAGCACTATAAAGGACAGAGGCAGAAATGATTAATGTTTAACATACTATCTGTACCCCTAGCTGATGTAGCCAATTATTTTGCAGGGAGTGATTGACACTGCTCAGACCCTGTGTGATGTGGCTTCTCGTGGGCATGAGCAGAAAGGTCTTCCAGGGGCAGTTGGTGGGGTTCTGCGTCAGATCCCACCCACAGTTGTGCGTCCCTTAATAGTGGCCTCTGAGGCTACCTCTAACCTGCTTGGAGGCATGCGGAACCAAATCAAACCAGATGCACGAAAAGAAGACTTCTTAAAATGGCGCACCGAAGATGGCCAAGAATGACTGAAATAGATGTTTGCTAAATAACTCTTTTTGCTAGTGTGAATGACAGAGCGACTGTGTGACTGCAAGTGAAAATGTGAGTAATTTTGTGAGTATTAATGAGGAGAGGAAGAAGAGTAAACTCAGCAAAACCTGAGTTTAAGTGGCTTCCAGATGTTAGTTGCACATTTTCACGTTCATGCAATGCAAACATTTTCATTGTGCACTTTGGTTAAAGCAGTGCTCTCCATAGGTTGCCAAGTGCAATTCGCTGCCATTTCATCTTATCTGAAAGTATGCAATCATATCAATCATGAACACTGTTTACCATTTACCAAATGATTTGCTGTTTGTTTTTGTTTTCTCTTGAAGTTACACTTGCGGCATCTAGGATGTTTTGTTGACTTTCTTTAAATATTTGAGTTGCTTAGTTTTTCTTTCTGTCAGCTATTGTTCATCTGGTTTTCATAGGGACATGAGAAGATTTCTGTCAGCAAAATATGGGAGACTGCATAATGGTGGCCTTGCCATAATTTTTTAAACAATAGGAATGTGAATCTTCCTCAGTCAGTTTAAGTACCTTGGACTGTTTTAAACCATGACCCTGGTGTTCTTGTGCCATAATTCTGTTTGTCAACATGAAAAACATTACATGTAAACATTAGTTTCATCCATCTCCTCATAATGCCAGTATACATGGTTCTGTAGCACCTCCGCCCTAATTTCCTAATCACTATGTTTTGTTTTGTTTTGTGGGTCATAACGTTTTTGCTGAAAAGCCTTTATCTGTCCACTTTCCCAAATTCAGACTCGCTTGGCTTTGTCTTGTTAGTTGCCTTCCTGAATTGTAAAATGTTTTATTTTGTTATGATTAACAAAATGATCACATTCATCATAACTTAGTCTGTGTACTGGAGATGGCTTTCAGCACCTAAAAGTTGGGAAAGGGTTATGATTAATATTTTACTCATTTTGTTAAATGCATAATACAATTGAAGGGAAGTGAGGTGGGGGTGTGTGTGTGTGTGTGTGTTTGTAAACAGTGTCTTATGAGTGGAAGATGAGTGAAGAGGTGCATGTATGTGTGCTGATCATTGTTTTACTGGGGTGATCCAATGGCTATGACTCATAGCGCTCAGTATGTATTTTTTTTCTGTAATTACTATTATATCATAAGCTGTAAGAATGACCTGTATAATACAAAGACAATGTGTAAACAAATTAATACAAAAATAATAAAACATGTACATTTGATTGAGGGTGCTTTAGTAATTTTGCATATATGAAAATGAGAAACTAATGGCAGCCTTGTATGCAACTCGGCTCCACTTTTTTAATGTTTATATTTTGTATACTGTATGGACAAAACTATTGGAACATCTAACCAGCAGGGACATTGCATTCAAAAATATAGACTTTAATTTGGAGTTGGTCCTCCCTTTGCGGCTATAACAACTTCTATTATAACCGCAAGGATCTTGTTTCTGTGGGAATTTGTGCCCGTTCATTTTGAAGAGCATCTATGAGGTCAAACACTGATGTTGGACAAGAAGGCCTGGCTCTCAGTCTCCGTTACAGTTCATCCCAAAGGTGTTGGATGAGGCTGAGGTCAGGGCTCTGTTCGGGCCACTCAAGTTCTTCCACACCAAACCCGTCCAACCATGTCTTTATGGACCTTGCTTTGTGCACTGGAGCACAGTCATGCTGGAATAGAAGAGTGCTTTTCCTAAATTGTGTTCACAAAGTTGGAAGCATGGCGTTGTCCAAAATGTCTTGGTATGCTGAAGTATTAAGATTGCCCTTCACTAGAAATAAGGGGGCCCAGCCCAAACCCTGAAAAATAGATTGTCCCAATACTTTTGTCCATATAGTGTATCTGGAAACACAAAACTTGTGTCTTTCCAGTTAACAGCCTGGTGGTGGCGATATGATCCTTAATTGTGGATGTGGCCGCCACAGAAAAAGAATAACAGAAAAAGAAACACGTGAGTGACCGGGGTACCTAAGTGATCGGTATTTGTTGTTTTTTTAAATAACGTTGAAGTTCTAGGTATTGCAGAAATGAAACTGTTAACTCATAATATGTTGACATCGCACGTCAAGGGTGTGGTTAAAGGCTATCCTCTTCTGATCAAGGTAAGACATGAGTTCAAAACAGTTGCCAGGTAGCTGGATATTACCCTGTCATCCAGAGCCCACCAGGGACCACCTTGTGTTTTTGTCCATAAATTCGAAATTAAGGAACTGTCCATTTATTTTAAAGCGCCCTGTACTTGTAAGTAGCACTCTCTTGTTCTACCCTCTAGTGGTATAACGATACACTTCTCTTACGATTAAGGTCATTCACTGGAGTACTGGCCTCACGTTTCGATCTTTTTAAGTTTAAAGTTTTTCACACACAGATAATAATGGAACATAATCACCAGTAATAACATTCTTGGACTTGGGGCACCCTACGTTGCAGTAGAATAGTAAAAGTGTTTTGTAGTAAGACAAACAGTAAAATAATAAGATGCGCAATAGACAGTGTTTAACCTTTGGAAGTATACTATATGGACAGAAGTATTGGGACGTCTGACCATTACACCAACAGAGACTTAAATGACATTGCATTCAAATACACATACTTTAATATAGAGCTGGTCCCCCTTTGCAGGTATGAAAGCTTCCACTCTTCTTGGAAGGCTTTTCACAAGATTTTGGTGTTTCTGTGGGAATTTGTGCCAGTTTGATTCTTTAAAGCATTTAGGTCAGGCACTGATGTTGGACGAGAAGGCCTGGCTCTCAATCTCTGTTCAAGTTCATCCCAGAGACACCTGGGGAGAAGTGTGTGGGGACGGTGCCTTGCTCAAGGGTACCTCAGTGGTGCCACTAGCAGTCCTGAGATTCAAACCCACAACTTTCTGATCGCAGGGGCAACTCTCTAACCACCAGGCCATCAGCATTTAATGGTTATGAATAAGGCAGCATTTAGAAGCAGTAAACACTCAGACGTATGGTTCCTACCACCTCCACTGTCAGCACTAATACTGAAGGTTCTCTAGAATGGTACATTTTTCTTGGAACTACGTATGATGATTGTGTGTATCTTAACCTTGCTATGTGAAAATGTTTGTCTTACTTCTGTCTTTTGAAGGCAACAGAGGTCAAAGTGAATGAAGTGGAATTTAACCCCCAGTTTGTCAGCCGAATGATCCCGAAGCTTGAGTGGGCTGCTTTAGTCCAGGCAGCAGAAGGGGTGAGATTTTTGGCACTTCCATTTAACACATAATGCTCTCCTCGAGCCTGCACCACTGTTGTCAGTTCTCCAGTAAGGGTACTGATCAAATGATCTGTTTCTATAGTTGGGATACTCGCAGGACTTGCCCAGTACACTCATATCAAACTATGAGAATGACGAAGACTTTTTACACAAAGTACACAGAGTTCTGCTGGAGGTAAGTTTTCAGGATCTTTATTTTAATAATCAGTGGTTACATCATGTTTGAAGAAATGTGCATACAGTAGTTAAACTGAAGCAAGTCAATATAATACTAATCTGTGCAGGAATATACGTACAGTACATTGCAGTGGTTAATATGGATGTTTCGGTTCTTCACTGATCATAGGTCGAGGTAATTGAGGGGTCACTACAATGCCCAGAATCTGGCAGAGAATTTCCCATCTCTAAAGGAGTCCCCAACATGCTGCTTAATGAAGATGAGTCATAGAGGATGTTCCTGTTCCTTAAATGGGATTGCAAGTCTTTTTACAAAGGGATAACTGAACTTGATTTGAAAGCTGGCAAAAATCTAAGTTATCCTGTATTTCTGCAACCAATTTCTATTTCAGAGCGCCCAATTTCTTTCTTCTTTTTGTTTGTATTTGTGTATTAGGCTTTGTAATATACTTTGAAGTAAACTTGTACTGTGTTAAGTAATACATTTGTATCAGTTTGTTGTGAAATTGACACCCTTTCACTCTTCTTTTGACAGTAAACTTTCACGTAACATTCATACAAAATGCCAACAGCCACCCACAACAACAGGAATGTAGGAATAAAGAATGACACAAACAAAATTCAACATGGGTCTTGAGAATCTCTGCCCTCTGGTGGTGGGTTTTTATTTATTTGTGTTTATTTGTATACATGTATTTGCCAGTAATCTTCCATTTTCTGTCAACAATAAGTCTTTTAGTTGCACGTTTGCACACAGGAACACTGGAACTGATTCTGTGAGTTAAATATTCATAATTCTGTTCACGTAGCAACCTATACAACATTCCATAAAGCATAAGCAAGTCACCTGTGTTCAGATAAATTCCAGTGTAGTCCTGTTTTAAAATTCATTTTCCCACTCTGAGCTATCGTTTCTGTTGTCTTCTTCATAGATGCATTTTTAAATACTTTGTACAGTTCTGGTGCAGAGTTATATCAGTTGTGTGTTAATTGCATTTGTTTTTCAAGGCCATTCCGGTCCAGTTGAAATTTGGCATGTCTAAAACGTCTGCAAATATTAAGCATAGCATTAAGATTATCTGAATCACTGAGGTGTTTCAAACATCTTACTTCATACACTGCTTTTCTGTACTTAATCAGGGAACTCACATCTTCAATTAAAATACACCATATGGACAAAAGTATTGGGACGCCTGACCATTAACAGGGACTTAAATAACATTGCATCCAAATACATAGACTTTAATTTAGAGTTGGTCCCCCCTTTGCAGCTATAATGCCTCTGACTCTTTGTGAAGGCTTTCCACAAGATTTAGGAGTTTCTGTGGGAATTTGTGCCCATTCATTTTGTAGAGGTCAGACACTGCTGTTAGATGACAAGGCCTGGCTCGCAATCTCCGTTCCAGTTCATCCCAAAGCTGTTGGATGGGGTTGAGGTCAGGGCTGTGTGTGGCCAGCCAAGTTCTTCCACACCGAACTCATCCAACCATGTGTTTATAGACCTTGCTTTGTGCACTGGGGTACAGTCATGCTGGAATAGAAAAGGTTCTTCTCCAAAATGTGTCCACAAAGTAGCAAGCATGACCAAAATCTCTTGGTCTGCTGAAGCATTACATTCGCCCTTCACTGGCAGTAAGGGGTCTAGCCGAAACCCTGAAAATGGTGTGTCTCAGTACTTTTGTTCATATAGTGTACTTTGCATAGTTCTAGCGCAGCATTGCACTAGTCAATGCAGTGAGAAGTGCATACTGCATTTGTTTTCTCTTTCCAATTGAGCTGAAATTTGACATGTTTCAAAAGTCTGCACATGTTAACTGAAACACTACGATTTAATAACCAAAGTGTGTTGAACATCTTGCATCTTACACTGCTTTTTGTGCTTATCAGGGAAATCGCACCTTGTATAAAAATATCAATGTGGCTATGGTTAGCAAATGGGGCAGCTTTTGGCCTAGTGGTTGGGATTTGCCCCTGCGATCAGAAGGTTGTGGGTTTGAATCCCAGGACTGCTAGTGGCACCACTGAGGTACCCTTGAGTTAGGTACTGTCCCTACACACTGCTCCCCGGGCGTTCCTGGCTGTCCGCTGCTTCACTTGCTGAATGGGTTAAATGCAGAGAACAAATTCGTACTGTTCACACGGGAGCTATGGTGTGTTCATGTATGACAGAGGGACACTTTACAAATCAGCTTCCAGTGGCCATTTGATGGGCTTAGCAGAATATTGGGTTTGTTGTATTATTGCTTTTTCTGTGCCTGTTACTTAGCTTTGTGGCGATTCTGCAAACCTAGTGCGATATAGCTAACACAACAAATCTCTCAGGACGTGATGACGTGGCGTTTTAAAGACCATTTTTAGATTATGGGGGTCGCAAAATCACGTCTTCAATCCCTCCGCCCCTCTTGCTGGCGCTAGATGTCGCCAAACCATCTAGATCCACGTAAGCCTTTTTGATTTTTTTTCTGCTTGGAGTACTTCCCTTTGGAATAAACTATAAAATTCTGAAGTCATGTTTGAACAGGAAAAAAGGCCTTTTTCATGCAGCGGTATCAACCACGCTGCTAAAAAATCCTTGAAGCACATTTACTCCTCTGCTCTCCTGCTTCAGGCTCAATTACAGCCCTGCGACTGCAGCTATAATAATGTTATAATGGGGGAGGTGGAGAGCTGCAGTAAAGTTGTTTTTGAAAGATTAACGATCGTGTAGTTCATGAACTGTAATTAACAATGAGACTGAGGGAAGAAGGGAGAGGTAGAAGAAAGAGGGGGTTCAGTCCAAATGAAAGGACTGAGAGCAGAGGTGAATATTAATCATTTCTGCTGAAGAATGAAAGGTAAAAACAGCTGCAGGTGAGGCAAACAGAAAAGCTGGATCACGAAAAGGGAAAAGTTGAGAGAGTTATTTTGGTTTCCCCGCTGTGAAGCACACTGTATGGTCTACTGTTAATTATCCAGCAGCACCTGAGCTTATGGGAAACTCTTTAGTGGAAAATAAATCTGGGAGTAGATTCCAAAGCTGTGATTCATCAGTCTACTGGTGTGTGGAAACGGAGAGTGGGTGGGGTGGCGTGAGGTGGGATATAAGGGGATCAAACACCAATTATTCTCAGATTGTTGCAGTGGTGAGATATGCGTGAAACTTTAAAACACAGACAGCCTGCATTAGGGAAGGATATAACCTGCCTGAATTCCCCCTTTGTGAATTCTTACCGCGTAAAAAAAGACCCTATAATTTTCTTACATTTTTTTTAGGTTTGCCGATCTCTCTCTCTCTCTCTCTCTCTCTCTCTTTCTCTCTCTCTCTCTCTCTCTTCTCTCTCTCTGTCTTTCTCTTTGTCTCTCTCTCTCTCTCACTAGAAGTCAAGCTCCAATAGCGGCTGTGTTTTCTGCGAGTCCTGCTCTGCTGGGGACGGTCAAGCTGTGCACAGGGTGGCCAGTAACCAGCCTGCCTCTGTACACAGACCTCAGTCTGCTTCAGAGGAGTGAGAGTGTGAGTGCATGCCCTGATGTGGGTGGGAGTGTTTTCCTACTACCTAATTATCTAGGAAACCTAGAGAGAAGCAGAGCTGACAAAATGAGGCAGACCTCACAAAATGGTTTTACAAAAGACTTATGAAAGACAAAACATTTTGGCTACAGAAGTTAATATTAGGCTCACAATTAAAGCTGTAAAGTAGATACACTGCTCAGCCATACGATGAAAATCAGCTGCCTAAAACTGCGTTGGTCCCTCTTATGCTGCCAAAACAGCTTTGTCATGGTCCTCAAACCAGGAGCCACCCAGATCACCCTCTTTCATTGTTCCATGGTCCAATTCTGAGGCTCACATGCCCATTATAGGCACCATTGGTGGGGGACATGGGTTAACATGGGCACTCTCACCAGTCTGCAGCTACACAGCCACATACACAGCAGGCTGTGATGCTTTGTGTGTTCTGACACCTTTCTATCAGGGCCAGCTTGAGCTTTTTCAGCAGTTTGAACTATGGTAGCTCTTATCTGGGTTCAGACCTGAAGAGCTAGCCTTCTGTTCCCACATGTATCAGTGTGCCTTGGCACCCATGAACACCCTACAAGACCTGTTGGTTTTGGAGATGCTCTGTCCCCGTCATCCAGACGTTACACTTTGGTTCTCATTAGAGTCACTGAGATCTTTATGCTTGTCTATTTTTCCTGCTTGCAACACATCGATTTCAAGAACTGACTGTTCTCTCCCTGCCTTAAATATCTCGCCTCTTGACAGGTGCCACTGTAACGAGTTACAGCTGAGATAAGTGATTTTAACTTTAAGACACAATATTTTATGTTGATGTCAATGTAAGAATGGTATCATTATTATTACTACTACTGTTACATGTAAGTACCTGCACATATGTGTGTGTGTGTGTGTGTGTGCGTGCGCGCGCGCGTGCGTGCGTGCGTGCGTGTGTGTGTCTGTGTATACACACACCACATTCTGATAAGGTTACAAAACGTGTATGTGCGAGACGTATTTACATCTAGTGTCTCAAGTGTTTAAAGCACATTGTACTTAATGTCACTGATAAACATGGGCTGGTATTTGTAAATCATTTTGTCACAGGCATGCTGATATAGTGCACTGTAACCCCCCCACAAGGCTGTCTTCACAAAGCACCTTTAAATAGTACGGCTGTTTTTAGATGAGGCAGGCCTGTTGCATGTGGCTGTCGGGGTTTCCAGGTGTCAGAGTTGCCTTGAGTTGCAACACCACTGAAGTTGAATCAGCTGTGCTACTGCGACCCTGAGAGAGACGGAGAGTTCCGCATTTGTTTTCAAATTCTGTTAATATTTTATTGATTTTGTTGATTTGTTCCACAAGGGGGTGCCATTAAGTCATATACCTATTTCAAGTCAAGTCAAGTCAAGTAGGTTGTATTTGTCAGTTCTGCCATGTACACACAGTACATAGTAAAAATGAAACAACGTTCCTCCAGGACCATGGAGCAACACCAGAATAGAACAGAACACAAGACCACAAGTGCAACTCAAAATAAGAACACAAGAGCAATAATACAACTAGAAGAGACAAGACAATGTTCAGTACAAATTACAACAGCTACCATGAGGATAAATACAGTATTTGACCGGTTCTGTATTTTAGCAGCAGAGATATGCAAAGTTGCAGAATAGACGTTACATGTGCAAAAATAGCAATAAATATGATTGTGCAGTTTTGGCAGAAATTTTAGCTACAATGCAGAACAGCAATAAATGTAACTATGCACCACATTTCAGTAAGGCAGCATTGTGTCTTTTCTAACTCTTCAAATCCCATGCAATTTGGGTAATTATATATCATTAAAAGGTCTTGGTATTATGTTTTTGCCATGTCGACCTCCCATAGACCCTACTTTGTGATTAAACACTGTGTGCTATAGTTAGCGGGTGACCAGGCATTTAAACATGTTCTGTATGCCATTTGCGTGCATGTGTGCGTGTGTGTGGGGTTTGTGTGTGTGTGTGTGTGTGTGTTATAGACGTATCAAGTGTATGCTATGCGCTCTGCTGAGGATATCTACAAGTTGTTGACGGCTCAGAAGAGCAGCTATGTCATCATCGAAGAAGACCTGTGCAATGAGATGAGTCCCGTCAAAGGCTGCAGGATTAAAGACCTGCTGGACTACTCCAATGGACACGTTAGTCCAGATAACACACACACACACTCACTCACACACATACACACACAGATACACATACACACACACACACACACATACACACACACACACAGCTCCAGAAAAAAAAGACCACTGCAAAAATGTTTTTTTTTTTCTCCTAATTTCCAAATAAAAATATTGTTCTTTAAAGCATCATTTTAAAGGAAAAGACAAGTGATGCCGTGTTTACACACACACACACACACCAAACTGTTCTGTGCATACAGTTCACAAAAATAATCCACAGAGGTAATCATATTTATCTTGTAATCTTTATTTTTTTTCTTTTTAGTGTTTTCTTTGTGTGCCTTTAGAACATTCTATTTTTTAAACTGTGTTTGAGAAACTCCAGGGTGTTGATTTTATCTGATTTAATCAGCGTCTCTGTGGTCCTCCTGATCGATATCGTTTCAGCACGACGGGTGTTGTTTTGTACCACATTACCTACTGTGCTGAAACAATATCGATTCAGAGGAAACGCGGTCAGTAAGTTAGGAGCAGCCTGTCAGTCACACTGTTCCCGTCTCCCACACTGACTCAACTTTCTGCACGCACCTTCCAGAGTGAATTTTTTTGTGTGTCCTCTCTCTCTCTCTCTCGCTCTCTCTCTCTCTCTGTTCTCCACTAGGTGGTGTATGATAAGGGTGAAATGTACACTTTCTCCAAGCATGGCCGATTCTGTCACGAGATCAAAATGAACTATTCGCCGTACACAAACTACTTCACTCGGGTCTTCTGGAACCGCTCGTACCACGTCTACCGAGTCAACTCGGTCATTTCCTTCCAGTACTGAGGACTGCTGCTTCTCCGTCATCTCTCTCTCCTCTCTGTCTCTCTCTCTCCCTCTCTGTCTCTCTCTCTCGCTCACTGTTTCGCTCTCTCCCTCTCTGTCTCTCTCTCTCCCTCTCTGTCTCTCTCTCTCTCCCTCTCTGTCTCTCTCTCTCTCCCTCTC
>JBBPCX010000032.1:5489316-5506570 GCA_037974365.1 Hydrocynus forskahlii
GTGTGTGTATATGTGTGTGTGTGTGTTTGTGTGTGTGTGTGTGTGTGTGTGTGTGTGAACTGTGAAATGTCCATAGTATATATATATAATAGACGTTTGTGCGATCAACCCACATTCAAGACAAAGAGCATTTTTTCTCATTTTTTCTCCCTCCCGCCTTCTCTCTCTCTCTCTAGTAAAGCCATGCATATTCTAAGTTTTGACTCGACAGGGTCATTCCTTTTTTTTCTCCGTTCAGGATTACAGACTCTTTCCTCTGAGCTCTCTAAAGCCCTGCTCTCCTCACTGTTTTTGGGTTGTGGCGCTTCAGCTTTTCTCTGAGCTTTAGTAAACGTTGGGTTATTTAAGTTTAACATATGAAGAGTTTTTTAAGTGTAGTCTTATCTAGGTGGACTGGGGACTTTTCGAGGAGACTGAAACGGTTAAGTGTGTGAGGAGCGTCCTTTGTGTCGTGGGAAAGTTAAGTGGAGAGTAACATTAAAAGGAAAGTAGTTGAACTAAAATAGCGTTTCCTCACAAAGCTTCGAACCGCAAGAATCCAGACCACAGTGGAGGTCCTTCAGAAACACTGGAGAGCAGAGTCGGCTCCATTACTTCAATTTGTAAACCTTACGGGACCGAAGAAGGGCACGGGATAATGCAAACGCGAGAGACATTATCAGTAATATTTACGAGAACGGCATGTAGGCATCATTTTTAATGCGGGACGGAAGAAATGTTCGCAGACCTGACTGGTCTTACCTGTAGGCTTAAACGATGGTGGTGCAAATTAGATCACTTTTTTCTTGAAGTGAGCTAAAGCTGACTCGCGTAACTTGTGCTGCTATGAGAAACTGTCCTGGACGTAAACCAGCCCACGCGTGAAGGGGGTGAAAGGAGCGCGTGAAAAACGATCAAAGCGTGCACGCGTGCGCCACGCCGGGTGCTTAGCAGGTGAGGGGGCACGCGCGCTCGAGCAGTCCGGTCACTTTTTTTTGCTCGTTTCATCCCTTTTCTGCACCGTCTCAGACATGTGGTTCATCAACCTCATCCTGCTCGCGCTGAAGCTCTCCGTATCTGCTGAGGGCTTCTCCACGTGCCAGTCCTACGACCTGGAGGAGCACAAGTCGAAGCGGATCGAGGCGGTGCGCGGGCAGATCCTCAGCAAGCTCCGCATACGCGCGCCGCCAGACACCGCGAGCGCCCCGACCCCCGGCGCCGTGCCAGTGGAGGTCATGCTGCTCTACAACAGCACGAAGGAGCTCCTGAAGGAGCGCGCGCGCCACGCCGAGGCCGCCTGCGAGCGCGAGAGCAGCGAGGAGGACTACTACGCCAAAGAGGTGCAACGCGTGGACATGCTACCCCAGCGCGCGGAGAACAGTCAGTACAGCACGAGCCCCGCTCAGTCTTCCTAATCAATCACATATTCATATTAGTGATAATGTGAAACATGCATTAGTTTTGTATTTTAATTTACTTCATGCTCAGAAATTATTTTATTATGGTAATTTGCAATAGGTTGCAGTAAAAATCATCTTTAACATAAGAAAATGTGTTATAATAATTTATACTGGAGTGCAGTAGAAATATTCATACATGCTCAAACAGGTTTTGTAGCACAAATAATGCTGATCATATTCTTTTGAAGTTTTAGTCGACAGGCGGACAGAGTGAACAAAACAACTTAATGGCATGTGTGTGAAGTTTTATTTAGCTCGGTCATGTAACAGTGTGTTGTTGAAAACCGCTTTACGACTGAACTCACTTTGGGTTTTTGTTTAGTCAGTACAATGCATTCCGCACAGCTCAGACGTGTGTCTGTGTGCACTGGACGGGGTTGTGGTTTTGCATCAGTGGTTTTGGGTCTAGTATGTGAATGTGATTTGCTGGAGGTGAGGCTGCAGGTTTTAACAGAGTTCCTGTCCTGTCCTGTCCTGACCCCCAGACGCGATAAGCCCGCAGCCCCCCAGTCCGTTCTTCAGAGTGGTCCGGTTCGACGTCTCCAACGTGGACAGAAATTCCAGCACGCTCGTGAAGGCGGAGTTCCGCATCTTCAGGGTGCAGAACGCGCACGCGCGCGCCACCGAGCAGCGCGTGGAAATCTACCAGGTGGGTCATTACCGTGGGCATGATCACTGACCTGCAGTCAGTCCTGAGTGAGAGTGCTGATCTGGCGTCTCTCTCTCTCTCTCTCTCTCTCTCTCTCTCTCTCTCTCTCACACACACACACACACACACACTCACTGTCTCTCTCTCTCATTCTTTCTCCCTCTCTCACTCTCACTGTCTCTCTCTATCTGTCTGTCTCTCTCTCAATCTTTCTCTCTCTCGCTCTCTCTCTCTCTATCTCTGTCTGTCTCTCTCTCAGTCTTTCTCGCTCTCTTTCTCTATCTCGCTCTCTGTCTCTGTCTTTCTCCCTCTCTCTCACTCTCTCTCTCTCTATCTATCTATCTCTCTCTCTCTCTCTCTCTGTGTCTCTATCTCACTGTCTTTTCTCTCATTCTCTCTCTTTCTGCCCCCAGATTTTAAAGTCTGATGACGTCACAGTTCCCTCTCAGAGGTATATCGATTCAAGAACCGTGCAGCCCCAAGCAAAGGGGGCGTGGCTCTCCGTGGACGTCACTGAGACAGTGAAGGAATGGATGGCTTTCAGAGGTCAGAAAGTTCAAAGAGTCACATAATAACTACATTTTAATCCTTTCCCTTTATTGTCAAAAGATGAAAGTGCTCATCTTCTCCCTTGAAAATCTGCAAAGAACATGAGAGTGCATACTCGTTTCTCTTTGTCATTAATCACTACGTGTTCAAATGTGTTCTATCTAATCAGCGAATTCACCTTTTTTACTCATCCTCATCCGGAGGTGTGAACGCCTTGTATAGACTCCGTAGAACAGCACTGCTAGCAGATTCAAATTCTGTGAAGCCACGCAAGCCTGAGGTCACCATGCCTAATGCCAATCACTGGCTAGAGAGGTGTAATGCCCCCTCCAGTGGACTGTGGATCAGTGGAATAGTGTTCTCTGCAATTGCGGAACTCCATTAGTCAACTTTGGGATGAGTGATTGAAAATATATCAACTATCATTAGTACTGGACCTCACTAATGCTTTTGCGGCTGAATGCAGTCAAATTCTCACACACTGTTCCAACATCTTGTGTGAAGACTTTTTAGAACAGCAAAGGCTGTGTCTGCAGCAAAGGGGAGGCTAAGTCCCTTTTAATGCTCTTGTTTTCAGAGAAAAAAACACTGGGTAGGCAGGTGTCTGCACACATTGTATGATGAAACTTCTTGAACTCCCTTAGAAATCTGCAGAAGTGTGCAGTCAATAATTTTCTCTCATTATCCTCCCACTCAGAGAGGAACCTGGGTCTAAAGCTCAGCATTCATTGTCCTTGCTGCACATTTGTGCCATCCACAAACAATATCGTGCCCAACAAGAGCGAGGAGCTTGAAGCTCGGTTTGCAGGTCTGGGTCTTTCTTATTATTCATTCCATTATTCATTATTCCACTATTATCCATGTGTATTTGTCTTGAGAGTAGTCAGAAATGCTTTTGATGATCACATTCCAGAAGAAACTATTCTTAACACTACAACACGTGAAGGAATACAATTTAAACCAACCTCCCTTAACTTCACAGGTGTTGATGATGACCTGATACGACAGAACAGGAGGCCAGGGGCGACTAAAGGCCAAATTGAGTTCAGTACTAAAACACCACACCTCATACTGACCCTGCTGCCCACTGAACGTTTGGACAACCCCAGCAAAAAGAATCGCAAGAAAAGGGCGGCTGCTGATGCCACCACATGCTCAAGGTAGCATTCGAAAGACGCCTACATGGTATCATGTCTGATAGATTGTATGAAAGAGGCATTTGTACCCTGTAAAACTGTGAACTGACTGATGTACAGTGTATCCAGTGTTTGCATGTGGTGACTTGCTCAGGGAGTGGCGATGTGCATAAACCCTTTTTCGCTTGTGCCTTCTAATTCCTGTCCAAACTGAGTAGGGAAAAGTCAAGCTCAAATGTTTAGATTGTTTTATTTGAAACTTGCAAATTAGTGTCATATCTGTATGTTTCTTTCATATATTTTATATTCATATATTTTTATATATAGCCGACACCTCATACACTGTGAATTTTTCAGTCCTGATGAATACAATGAATTGGACAGATCGAAAAGGAACCTTTCCGAGTCAGTTAGAGGTATCTGCTGAAAGAGGAATATAAAAAGCTTATTCTCATAGAGAGACAATAAGACACAGAAAGTGCTGCCGGTAGACTTTTTTAGTTTCGCCTGGGGAGGTACTGTAATTTAACCATTATTTAAACTGAGGAGGTACTGTAATTTAACTACCAGTTATTTGCCTGTAGATGGTCATGGGTCATGGGCATCTAGTAATTCTGCATGAGAATGATACTTATATTCTTTGGACCAATGCCTGGCTTCTCATGGTGTTTATCAAAAGTATTGGCTGCAACCATAAAACTACTATGAACAAATTGTGATTATAATTTGTGTTTTTTAAATTCATTCATTTACAAGGACTGTCTCAAAGCAATATTTTGTAACTTAAAATTGATACCTTATCCTGTGCAAATCAACCAATCAAATCTCTTTTGGATTACAATACAGAACCTTCTCTGGTAAAATGAATTAGCTTAAATTATAGCTTTTGTTTGTCGCTTTATGTAAATTCTCTTACAGGAATGCAGATCAAGGCTGCTGTTTGAGGTCTCTGTATATTGACTTTCGTCGTGACTTAAACTGGAAGTGGATCCATGAGCCAAAAGGATATCGAGCAAACTTCTGCGCTGGGAACTGCCCTTACTTGTGGAGTGCAGATAATCACTACAATATGGTGAGTGCATTAAACGCCTTATTGGTCACATTGTAAACATTTAAAGGGTGATGGTCAGTTTAAACAGCTGGGGGGCTGACAGTGGATGAAAATGTTAAGTGATAATGACATAATGACAATTAGTCAACGCAGATAGGAAGAGGCTATTGTGATTTTATAATGGGATGACTGGTATAGGTCCAGTTTATCCTGTTTGGCCAGGGGTGTCCAGGTCCTATCCTGCTTGCTTCCAGTTAACGAACACTTTCAGGAGCATCTGAATACTAGATTCAAATTCGAAGGAGCTCGATTTCCAGGACCAACCTTGGAGACCCCTGACCAAACTGTATAAACTGGGCTCAATTTGGTGCCCCTATACCAGCCCAACATATGATGGAAATCATCCCCTTATAAAATCACAGTAGCCTCTTCCTGTCTGGCCAGGGGTCTCCGAGTCTGGGCTTTCTGGCACGATGATAAATGCAGTTAATGAAGACCCTCAGGAGCATCTTAATGCTAGATCCAGGTTTGAAAGAACTAGATGTCCAAGACCAGACTTGAGCACCACAGTTTAGGCTAATGTCTTATTAATATCAAACTATTTCTGTGTTTTCAGAGGAGTTGATCCGTCTCTGTAACGCTTGTGCATCTGTGTTTATCAGTGTCTTTCTCTACCTCTCCCAGATTCTTCCGCTCTATAATAAACTGAATCCTGAAGCTTCAGCATCTCCCTGCTGTGTGCCCCAGGACCTAGAGCCCCTCACTATTGTTTACTACCTGGGCCGGACCCCTCGGGTAGAGCAGCTCTCCAACATGGTGGTCAAATCCTGCAAATGTCGCTGATCGCTGGAGAAACAAGAGTTAGAAAACTGGAGAGACGGAGCTTTCGGATGGTGTGCAAGAGAGGATGCAATAAGCAGACGGACGGTATCTCTGGACATGAAGAAGAGAAAACGAATACATCTGATGCCTTGGTGAACATGCTGTTTGTCAGACTTCACTCGTCTTGAGTTTATTCAGAGACAGTTTTACTTGAGATATACAAACTACATTTTGCAAAAAGAAACTGTTTCAGGTTCATAGTCATAGTCATAGTCAGTCTTATTGTTCTTCCTGTTTCCTCAAGTTTTTACCATAGTTTTTAGTTTGATACAGCTTGAGTAAAAATGCATTCAGGAGGTGACGGTCAGAAAAAAAAGCTATTCAACCTTTCCTTGTGTACTTCTTGAGTGTGGACCTAGTTTTGCAAGAGTGGTTTTCCTCTAGAGCAGTTTATATTTTTGATTACAGCAAGTGTAAATATTTTTCCCAGTCAGGTAAGAGCTGTATATGTTTATGTACCAAGTAAAAATAAAATTTGATTACATAACATGAATTTGGCACTATGATGAGTTATATTGAATTGTGAAGGTAAATTTGCTTGTTCGGTTGCCTACGTTTTTTGAGGCCGTGAATTTATTTGCTTAAATGTATTTATTCATCAAGGTGATTAGGTTTTATGAAGCTATATACTTTGTTCGTTTATTTGGTCGGTTACGTTTTCCTGATGTTTGTTTGTTTACTTGTCTATTACATATTTACTGAATTATACACATTGTTTATTTGCATGTTTTTGGCTAATAGTTAGATTTATTTAGTTCTTATTTATTTATTTACGCACTTCATTGCTTACTCATTCACAAGAAGTTAACATTCCGTCCTCTTCTGAACAGGCACAAAAGCAGGTAGAATGTGACCAGTCTGATAGTGAGCTGCTCTCTGTGTGGTCAGGGCTGCAGATGTCCGCCGTAAACAGGATGTGACTGCCCGGGCCTCTCGGTCTGTGGTCACACGCGGCACAACAGAGGAGGCGAAGCCTGATAGAGTGCCTTTCACTCCCTCTGTATCCTCTTTAGACCTCTGGAATAACGGTCACAGCAAACTGGTCGTTTCTTTAAATAACCACAGCTGTGCCGTCCGCGTCTGCTGCCCTATACTGCTGAATAATGCCCTTCTGCAGCTGTTCTCTTGACCTACATATTGCGTCTGCTGTATTTTTTCCCCTCTCATCTAAACCTGTAAAGCCTCAATGTATCCTTTAGAAACCAGGCCTATAGGTCTTGGCATGGCACGGCGCTGTTTGTTTTTGAGCAGAGACATTACGTTTTTTGTGCTGTTATAATGTTTATCTGTGGAGCTCTGTGGCCTGGGAGGGCGATCGTTGGGAAATGAGAGGCTTTCTGTGTCTGCCTGCCAGAGTCCAAACCAGTGCATGCCTCCGTCTTTTCGAGCCCTATGAAAACAACTTTTTATAACCCAGGAAGAACAAGATGCTGAGAAAGAGAGTCTGTTAAATGAAGTTACATAAGAGGCTTCGAAATCCAATCAACAAAAATATTGTCTCCAAGCAACCGCTCAGTCTTCTGTTAAATACAATGATCTGTGTGTGTGTGTGTGCGTGCGTGCGTGCGTGCGTGCGTGCGTGTGTGTGTGTGTGTGCGTGTGTGCGCACAAAAAGAGTGGAGGTGTAGTGTGAGACGTTGCGCTCATAGACTCCTCCAGGATGAGAATAGATGGATTTCTCTCTCAAATGTTCTAGCCAGTTCACCAAGTCCACTCAAATCCTTCCAGTCATCCTTCCTCTTTCCTTCCCTACAACCTACACAAGCCACAAAATAAACCAGAGCAGTTCTGATTCAGATGAGTCATTTAGGACTCTCATGGACTGAAACTGTAGTGAAGTAAGGTTGGCTTGGACAGTTTTGGATGATACGCCTGTGGAAATGGCAAGAGGAATACGTACACAATTATAAGTCAGCTCGTTGCAAGTCAATATAATTAAATTCAAAGTGTTCATGAACTGCTCTGCTTTGCACCTGACTGCATCCATTTCTCAGTTACTGCACTTCATTCTGTCAGTCTGTCTTTCTGATCTGCACAAATGTATTTTTAATCAAATGATAGGCCAATATGTGGTTCACATATAGCTACGTGGCTGTATACAGCTATAAGCACCAAAGAAATTAATGCTCATGTTACGATCATGTGCAGCCTATTGTAAGTTGTTTGATTTCCATTTGCATTTTGAGGACATACACAGGCTTTTGGCCCACAAGGAATTTGGAAGCTGCAATTTCATAGTTCTCGTTTATTATAACGTCCTTTGATCTGTCTGGGCTCAAAACAGTACCTAAAGGCATTAAATCTGGTGTGATTACTTTATGAAAGGCTGACTTTCTCAAGAAAAACCTCCTTGACATGCAGCACTCACCAAGTCTGTTCCTGTTCAGGATATCCCGCCTAGAAAAGTTGTGTTTAATTTTTCTCTCGGATGACTGTTCTGTCATGGAGCAATATAGGTTGGGAGCGTATAACTGGTAATATTTTATATGACAGGATGCATAACATTCCATATGAAATGTAAATAGCACACATACATGTACATTAACCACAGAAAAAGTATTTTGAAATGCAGGCAAAAAAAGTGAGAATGTGAAAAACAGGCTGTGTTAACAGAAGCAGAACTTAGTCTAGAGTCACTACTCTTTGATTTGATGTTGCAGCAATAAATATTTGTGGGATTGATATGGTAGTAATAAAACATCTTTTGCCTCAGTCTTGTTTTGTCAGCCAAATACACTCAAAAGGAGCCTCAAGGGGTTCCTGAGTGGGTTGTGGAATGAATTTTAGATATCATCACTTTTCTTTAACCTACAGAAAACCCAGACCAACATAGCAATGCTGACATCAGTGTGCCACAATCTTTCTTCCAATTGTTTACAAAAATACATGTCCTCTTATTGCTTTCTAAAGACACAATAACTGGCAAAATCCTGCAAGCCTGTAACTGGGCCTTTGATTGTCCACAAAGTATGAAACGTTCAACAACTTGTAAAACTATCCCTGCATGATTTCCGTAGAAGGAAGCCCACAAAATGCATTCCTTATTCCTTACTCTGCATTTTGGAGAGAAAAGCTGTATTTATCTGTCCAAAACTTCCAAATATCAACACACACATACACACACACACACACACACACACACACACACACACATATATATGCTTAATCTATTATATGTATATGTATATTATATACTTGGTTCCCAGTTTGCCTTGGGAGAAAAAAATAAGTCATTAGAAAGAAAGTGTGTATCGGGGGAGTGTAGCTTGAGAAATCTCTGAGTATATGAACAAAGAAAATGTAAAGAAAATGTAAAGGCATCCAGGCTGGGACACCAGTCCTCTTGAGTGTAGAGAGGCAGCGTTAGGTGGGGCTGAGCTGTAGGCCCTCAGAGGTAGAAATTAGGGGAGCTTTGCCTGCCCTGTGGCGAGGCTCCTTACTAAACCACCATGATGTGTTTGTCCTCTTGCCTCTAAATACCCCCTTCACTAAGCGCACCCAGCACTTATCCCCACAGTCAAGCTTTCCAGGGCCTTACAAAAACCATTCCTGGAGCTGTCTCCCGCTGGCCTGCAACGTTTTTCTCTCTCTCTTTCACTCTCATCTGCCACCCTGGGCATTTAAAAGCTCATCTGGCTAGCGCATTCCAATTTGTTTGGACTTTTCCATAAACAGGTTGTTTGTGTTTGTGATCTACCTCAGGATTTGTGTACATAATATGAAACTGGAGTTTTAGTAAACGTATATAGGTCTATTCTAGGAAAGGGAGAGTTACGTAAAGAATCGGGTTACTCTGTGTGTGTGGTTACTCTAGCTTTTGGCCTACTGAGTTAATATTCTGCTTGTATATTATCAAGTTTTCTTAATTTGTACAAGGCATGTATTACTCATACTGAGCAAATGATGTAATATTCTGACCATTATCTAAGCTGCTTATTCTAACCACGGTCGCGAGGAGTGCTGGAGCCTATCCCAGTTGTCCTAGGGTGAAAGGCTGAGAAACACCCTGGACGTTTTCTCAGCCCAGGGCAGGACAGATGATTAAAAAACATGACAAAAAAAAAGGAATTCAAAGGCAAGTAGTGCAACAAACTTTGCCAGATAACCTTAAGAGGGCGCCATCTATTCATTCAGTCTTCACCCTAAAACTGACCCTGCCTTGCAAAGAAAAAAACCCAGCAGCCATGATGTACAAACCTTAATATTAATTGATTGTTGTCATATAATCATCAAATCTCTGTCACACATCATCAGCTCAAGTAATTAAATAACACTAAATGGAAAACAGTAAATCTTTGGTAAAAGTTCAAATTGGTGGCAGTATTTTTGCCTCATTTTCAAAGTCTCCATTTCATGCATGCCACATGTGGCAAATAAGTGCAAAGTAGGAAATCACAAAACTGATAATACTCACTCAAATGACTGTATGCTTGATTTAAAAACAATGAAGTGCACAGGACCGGAAATATGGCACAGTATGTTTCTGTAACTGTGGTGGCTGGGGTCACAGGGTGTTCTAGATGTTGATAAAAGTATTGTAGGTTTAACATTATCATAATTATCCAGGTTTTGTGGCACATTATGTATTTCAGAGAGTGCATACACAGTTTTTTTCTTTTAGAGAGCATTCAGGAAATTGTGCAATGCGAAATTGACGTAAGTGTAGAAAGAGTGGTAAATAACAGACCCCTAACACCTGTTGAAAGTCTTTTCAGGTCCTCTCTATGCAATGTCCGTTAGCTAATCCACTGCCTACAAGTCACATGAACATAACAGATCTTTGAAAGTTAAGGAAAACCTTCGTTCATGCTTACCCAGTTTTTCTAGGTGGTCCTTGCACAGTCTCTGGAGAGACTGGGGGCTGATTTGCTAGACAACACCTTGTTCATCAATAAAGGCACTATGTGCTATATTCTTACTCGACACTATGCACTTCAGTATCTAGGGCTGTATGGTGTCAACTCAAGCACTTAGCATTAAATAGAAACAAATTCCTCACACCACTGAAGCGTGCTTAAATAGGCTTCATACAAACCATTACTTTTTTGCGAACAAAAAAGTACAAAGACATTTAACTCATTTGTACCATGCACTGTCAGAAAGAATAGGTCCATTTTAGTCCACCAAGGTAGAATATAAATGTACTCTCAAAAGTACAACATGATCCTTGGGGTCCAGTTGTGTATATTAAATTAGTTTTAAAGGTACACTACATGAACTCCCAGGAGAAAGGAGCATCACTGGTGATGGTAACTGAAGGTACCATCCCAGTTACAGTGTTTATACCCTGAAAGGCATAGCTTTTTGCAAGGGTGTTTAGCAGCAGTCTTGGCTGCTATACTGACCGCTCCTCTCCTTCCACTGTTTATGGTAACCTGCGGCCACTGAGTGTCCACAGTGTGCAGTGTTACACTCTTGATCTTTCTTTGTACTAACATCCCATTACATTTTCCAGTGTATACTACAGCCAATGGTAGTATACTACTGACGTGCTCAATTTGAGACACAGCATCAGTCTTTGAGTGGTGGAGGAGTTGGAGGGTATGATGGTGGTAGAAGTTCATTGCTGCGCTCTCTCTGTAGTCCTGCAGGATCCGTGTTGGGGAGCTGCCTCCTCATGCTTCTCCGCTTGGGCTTGCGAGGCCGTTTCGATCTAGTTCCAGGTGGTTTGATTCGGTCGCTCAGTGTGTCTGAAGATTCGTCGATGTAGGCCAGATTCTCGCCAAAGAAGTCAAGCAGAGAGGGTCGAGGGGGAGAAGAGGGGGAAGATGGAGAAGGAGGCGGAAGAGCCGAACAGCTTGCGACCAATACAACAGGGACATCCTTTTCGCTTAGCGGCCTTTTCTCTGCAGCCTCGGGCCCAGAGGCCGAGCCAGACTCCTGTGAGTTCCAGTATGATTCAGACCAGGATCCTGACGATGTCTCAGATCTGGAGTCTGATCCAGAAACTGATCTGGAGGCACATCTCGACACAGGTTTGGACTGGGACCTCATCTCTGACCGAGAGACAGGCCTGGACCTTTGGCCTGACGTCAGTCTTGATTCAGGCCTCATCTCATACTTTGCGTATAACCTAGCCAAAGATCATGTCACATAATTACGCAGTGACTGATGTATTTATAAGGAAATGCAAAAAAACATACATTGTTGCTGTCAGGAGAAAGCCTCAAATCCTCAGCACGATAATTTTACAAATAGTTTTTCCCTTTTCTCAAAAGTGATGGGTCAGCCAAGATATGCTTGGCGTTCAAAGTTTGCTTCTTTAGCTTAGATATGCCACCTACGTGCAAACTGCATGCCTACAAAGGTACTGTAAATCTAATAACAGTGTCATACAGTGACAGAATGCAAGTCTATCTGAGATTAATTAAAAACTTCGTGTGATGGTTTAGGTACACAGTTTTCACAGGGCTAATTGTGAGCCAGTCTGTTTCCACTACTTGTTCACTGTGCTGGTGCAAATCTAAACAAAAAAGTCTTATGACACCAAAAATAACAACATGTGCATTTGATTTCTTCCTGTTGCTTCAATTTAACACCTGTGAATGTAACTTTAAAAAGGTTTTGCTTCTTAATTTTACATTGATCCATATGTTAAGAAAGCTTCACACAGTTTAAAGGACAGCTGTTGTGTTCAGTGATTGAAAAATAATAAAAAAGGAGCTTTTCTTATGACAAAGAAGCATTAAAAATGAAGAAAACAGTGGAGACCCTCCCACCTGGTATCGGATGCAGTGTTGTATCGGGAACCAGGCCAGCTCACAAACAAATGCCCATTTTCCCTAATGGACTCTGTCTCCAGGGAGACATCATGAGGAAGCCCATCCACAGCCAGCCGTGGGTGCCGATGGTGGGCGCCACGATGGCGTTTTCTCCGTCGTCTGCGCTGGAGCTGGAAGGGGTCATTAAGGTCTAGAGGGACGGGGATACGGAAGTCCATAGACATGTTCTGGATGTTCTGGGTCCAATCTGTGGCATGGGCTCTTAACTCTTCCATCTTTAAACATGATAGGGAGCAATAAGGAGAAATAATCAAATGGTGAACAAGTTGCTTTGAATATTTTAAAACTGAATCCTTTAAATGTATACATTCTATCATTTGTCCTGGCTTGTTAAGGGCTTGTTAAAATAGCTTAATATTAGGTAAAAAAAACAGCTATGCAGGTATGCAAATATTCACACTACATTCGTTTAAACCAGCTGAAAGAGTGCATTACTTATCTAGAAAACACTAAACCCTCATGGTGTCCTTCATAGTGCACACACTGCCTTTAAAGGATACTCACTATAAGACCTCAAAAACAATTTAAAAGGATAGCAATGGCATTTAATAATGTTGTAAATCTGTTGTATGATGTTATGTACCCTGTTACAACATTTCCAATGCAAATACAAATACAGACACGCACATATTCATATTCACACCCACCTCTGCCCTGGTTTTCTTGGATAGCACTCTGAGCCAGTTGTCTATCATAGTGAGGATGGATGCGAAGTAGGCCAAACCAAACACAATCCACAGCCACACTAGGGGTTTGTACATAAAAATGCCTTCTCTGCGGTTGTCTAGGAAAGTTGGAAATGGACAAACAAAAACGTATTCCAAATCTAAACTTCACACTACAACTCAAGTATCTAATATATATAAAAAATTGACAAAATTATTAACTGGAATATCTACATTTTTTCCACTAAGGACTGCATAATAAGCTTGTTAAAACCCTAATGTTATTAGCCTCTTCTGCAAAACAGCAGGGGAAATTAGAGATCAGCTAAATTAGAGAATACTGTTCATGCTGGAAGAAAATATCTGAGAGACTTCCTGCAAACCAAAAGTAAATCTAATATCCTGTCATTCTGACAACATTAAGAAGGTAATTGAGTACCTGCGACATAATCACCAAAGCCTACGGTTGTTAGGGTGATTACTACAAAGTATCCGGCCTCCAGAAGTGTCCACTGTTCCACTTCCTGAAACACCACAGTTGGCAGCGCGATGAAGATTAAGCAACCAATCAGAATGGAGAACACAGCAGATATGACCCGTACACTGGTGGGGCTCACCCTCTTCTGCGGTTATTCAGGAAAAGAAGGACAAATAACTTATCCAGTCCTTTTTACACCTCATATTATCACTAAGAAAACAAACATGTGAGTGTTCATTAACATTGTAGCATCAATCTAACACCTATGACATGTTAAACTTGTGGTAACTACAACAGCACAGTCCAGATTATCAGTGATGGTTAGCACAATCAAGCAAGCAAAGATAATTAGGACAGTAGAACATTAATTCTAACAGCAGTCTTTTACAGAAAACCATATTATCCATATGACACAAATATCACTTTATATTACCATAATAAGCCATCCAGTTATTCATTTAGCCATGTTTTTAAATGCAGCAAGTCTCAAAAGTCAACAAAGGGATCATTAAAGCATCATATTATCAAGTTGAGATTTTAAAGCACTCACCAAGAACAGGGCCTCTATCTTTGCCACTGCCCTTCGGAGGCTGGTCCCCAGGTGGTCCCCAACTCCAGCTAAAAGGATTCCAAACATAGGGATACCCACCAGGGCGTAGAATATACAGAACAGCTGGCCTCCCTCAGTTTTAGGAGAAAGGTTCCCAAAACCTGCACATAGGGGAGCACACAACAGAGGACAGATTATTTGGCTAATCGGTTTTACTGATTTATTGATTTGTTTTCTGCACTGCAAAAACTTAACATGCAAAGAGGCAAAACTTTCAGACTCGCCAATTGTGGTGATGATGGTCCCACAGAAGAAGAAGGCATTGGACAGATCCCACCGGCTGGTGAAATTGGCAGTGCTTCTGGCATCCACCCCAGCCTCGATTGCATCAACTACTTTCTGCAGAGGTACGAGACGATTGAGAAGATACCACCAACCCTGACCTTGGAGCACCCCAGCTCTATATATTTTTGTATTTTCTCAGGACTAATATGCTTGATTCACTCAGTGGGCTTCTCTCAGAGGGCGCCGACTTGTGCCTCTGAAGTCGACTGGTCGACTTTTCTGTTTATGCCCAAGTGTATATGCATCTCTTGACTTGAACAGTGCCTTCAACAGAAATCTGTTACTCTAGGGTGTTTATGTTTACCTGTTTATTCAACTGTACCTGAGTGAACTCAGTGAGGCTGCTCTCTTTAATGCAGGTGTGGTTGTGCAGAAAGGCGAGACGAGAGCTGAGCAGCTGTTCATAAGCCCACTCTTCTCTGGGTGTCTCCAGCCAGCCAAACACCAGTGCCCCCAGAACCAGATACAGCAGCACGACCGCCAAGATTGTCAGCAGGGTTGAGCAACGCATGGTTCTTCAGCACTCCTCTGGGATTCTGATTCAAGGGGTTTCCTCTGTCATGTCTATGTGAAGGAGCTGCAGGGAATATGTAATTGCTAATTGCTGTCTGTGGGGGAAATGTGACCGCTAATTGCTAGTCTTTTTGTCCTAACAATGAGAAGATTAAGCCAGAGTCAGGGAAATTAAAACAGACGAGGGAACATATGAGATAAACGGCAAAAGTCTGAGGACAAAATTTTGTTTTGAAAAGTAATGCTTGGGTTTCCCTGTTATTTCTCAACTGAGTCAGAAATAATAGCTGCAAAACTTTATGTTAAAATCAAACAGATACTTATTTACTGTATATTATGCAGCAAAGCATCCTTGTAATAAAGAGTAGATGTTGTCTAAATGATGACTTGACAGTTTTGCTTCAGAGGAAAAACATGTGGGGTTTGGCATAGTTCTCAAAGTCAATCTTTCCTTCGGTTTTGCAGGTTTGTAAAGGAGAACAATAAAATCTACTTTTTATATTTAACAAGTTATTGGAAGATGGCCAAAAAGACATGTTTTAAAAAGACTGGTGTCCGTTTGGGAGGCACTGGATATCAGCATTCTGATAGAAATCTGATAGAGGTGAAGATGCAGAAGTCACCTATGTGCTGTCACCCCATAGAGCAGTCTTTCTCTCCTCCATCAGTCTGTCATCTCTCACTCTTCCTCACATTCAGCCTCCTTCACAGGATCCTACCTCGACCTGCAGAGCATGGTGGCCAAAGAATGTGCTTAAACAGCTATGTGTTGAAGACGTGCCGGCGTGAACCAGACACGAGACAGAGTATCATAAGCATAACAGATCAGAACACAACAAATGACGCCATAGTAACAGGGCCTGTGGAGGAGGTCTGTGTAAACACAGTGTTCTAAAGCCTGCTGACAGCGCCTTGATGCACAGCAGGACATTCAGCATCACTGGCACATGCTCACACAGGGCCGCCTACACAATCAATACCAGAGCACCACCGGAGCAGCTGGAATAGCTAAACATATTTAAGTTCAGAATTCATTACGAGAAATCAGTTCTTGACAACAGAAAAAACTCTCAGTTGTACATTTTCTTGGATTTTTCTGTAACTGCAGTAAAATGTCATAAAACAGCTTTACTATGTAATTTTGCTTTCACGTCTTTAAGTTGGCTTCATGTCTTTGGGACATGTCCTCTCTGTTTCTATTTTTATTTGTATTCTATTTCATCTTATTTATTTTATATCACTTTGTTTTTTATCTGTTTGGTTATCTTTGTTCGGTTTTAGCTTCATTTGTTTGTAAAGTACAACCCATTGGTGAACATGAACTGATCTTGAAATGAGCTCTATAAACTAAGTTTACTCACTTCTAATTCAGTCTTGCAGATTTCTAATTTATTTTAGAACAATTAACCCCTTAAATTCCAGGAGCTCCAGGCTTAAACTTCCAAAGTCATTTGGTTTGCTCTTATTCAGTGTAATGAATGAATGATAAGCCCCATGCATAAGGCTGTGAAAGTGAGGGGTAAAAAATTGTACGAGCAGGCCAAAAAAAAAAAAATCAGATTATTAGAAGAAATTGCTTCAGTATCTCAGTATTACTGTTTAATTACAGGTCAGAACTAAGCATTTGGTTTCCCTCGCAACTTGCACAGTATCCATTTAAATGGAGCAGATAAATACTCCTACTGTTAGCAACTTAAATTCTGAGGATCCATCAATGGGTTCACGCACCTCCCTTCCATAATTACATTAATACAATAATGCATTACAGATACTCAACAGCTTTAATATTAAGAAATGAATAATTACGTGTAGAATGCAACAGGTTAAACTTCTATCATTCCTACTGGACCATGCAGTTGGACTGAGCATCACACTGACTTCCACCTTTGTAACACACAGATACATTCCTCAACAAAAACAAAATCTCTTCCCTGATATGCAACTGCTAGTTGCCATTGCACCCAAGCTTTCTTACCTGTGTGAAAAAGAAAAGAGTGCAAGATTCCAACAAGTCAGGAGTTCCCTCTCTGCAATAAACGAGAGGAGTGTATGCAAACACATCCCTGGTGTTTCCCCATTCTCGTGCCTTTACATCAGCCTGCCAGCACACGAGTGGAGAAAGAACAGAGAACATAAGACAGAAAACAGAGAGAGAGAGAGCGCTGAGATCAGAGATGTGCCGAGGAGAAAGGTGTGTGGGGGGGGGGGGGGAGGT
>JBBPCX010000032.1:5508775-5561464 GCA_037974365.1 Hydrocynus forskahlii
GGGGAGGTTGGGGGGAGACAGAGATGGAGACAGAAAGGAGGAGGAGGAGAGTAGTTTCAGGGAGGTAGAGTCACATAAATAAATGTTTATCTATCTCCATCTCTTACTTCTAAACCACATTTATTGCCTTTAGATTTCTCAGTCCACTATGTTAGTTTCAAATTTCTTCAGCCGCTCTGGCCTGGAACTCGATATTTATAATTTCACAAAGGCTGCAAAAATTCCCAGCATTTGAACTGGCCGTTGCCCACATTAACAGTGCTGAAACATTAGGCTAGAACAAAAACACAAAGCCAAAATACTGCTTAAAACAGCAGAAATGGAAAAATTGCAAAAACATTGCCTTATAAGACAATATAATAATAAAATTGAGTCGACACAAATAATAAACTGCAACCACAGTGTTGCTTTATTGTAACATTGCTTTAGATATAAATAAAGAGAAGTGAAATCATTTGAACAATTGCTTCCAGCTATAAAGAGATCTAATTTACTCCAGCTTCACCTAAAAGCAACTCTATGGTCTAAATCAATATAGTCTTTCACAGAAGTGATCCAGCTGCATGTTTTTTTTGTTTTTTTTTTACAATAACATTTTCTTCTCATCTATTCTGCTGCATTAGTACATTTTTACATTTCCATTAAAAAGCAGATTACAAAGAAGGGCCTGGAGCTACTGTCTAAGCATTGACCCCAATCATTGGGTACCAGGAGTCCAAATAGGCATAACAGGTTTAGCTCTCTCTAGGCCCTTCTTCACCCCTCCATCATGCAGTTCAAAAGAACGGCACTTTGTGAGACTTAGCATGTGCTAGCCTTGATAGTTATAAGGAGAAAAGTATGCAAAATAAAAAATTTTTAAAAATCATAAAAAAGGGGTACAATGATATCACCTTGAAACAAATGATAGGTATTGTCATCAGCTAAAGAAGCAGCACAGTAAGTTTGAAAGTTCTGTTGCATCCCAAATGCAAGGTATCTGGTAGATCGTATCTCAGTCTGAAGCCACACTGTGTAAACAGGTCTCTGTGCCAGCACAGAAACCTGAACTGCCCTTTCCATCATTCAAACTGATGCCTGTAATTCCCGCTCCAGTCAGGACTAACGTTTGGTCTGAAAGATAACCTACTTGATGCCAACAAGTGAAATATACAGCATGCAAATCAGCTTTCCTAGAAGCAGTGTAGTTTTGAATGTGTGCGAAATGACACAAGTTATAACAGCTTGGTTTTGGTAAACCTAGAGACACCTAACTGACATATCTGCTTTTCAAAGACATACAAATGGTTGTAGTGTCTTTGATTCTCCTCTTCTGCGTCTATTAAACAAGCGTTATGTGAACAGCCAGCAGCCCCCCCACCCCACCCCAAAAAAAATTACAAACTTCAGGGTCACTTCTCAGAGTTTATTAGACACTGTGTACACTTGTACAGGAGGGGAAAAAACTTAAACCAGGCATAAGTCCTTTTAATAACAAGACCATCTTTGTATAAAAAAAACCCTCATTTTTAATGTAAGCATTCAGCATTACAAACCCTCCTTGTTTGTCTGACGTGAAAAAAAAAAACAAAAAAAAAAACTATTGACGAACATGTGCACATTGCACAACAGAAAGTTCCATTCAATATATTAATTTAATTGAAAAAAATCAAAACCTTTACCACACGAAATGAACACAAAAGTCTTGTTGAAATAAGAAGAACCAGGCACTGTTAAGCAGCCAGACACGAGTGTGTACACACACTTCAACACCGATCACCATACAAGGAGCGGAAAGAGGCTCAGGTTGGTCTGAGTCATACCACACACACTCACTTTCTCTCTCTCACACACACACACACACACACACCTTTTTATTCTACTATATTCACAGCAATCAATCTATGGCAGCAAATAAACTCTATAACAAAACATATAAATAAGGATATTCAAAAATTACAAGTTTCTAAAAACTAATGCTACCATACATCACAAGTGTATGTAAAAAATATTTGGATACAACATAAATAAGTCATAGCTTTTCAGATAGTGATGCAAGCACAAGTGAGAAGAAATCTGCGAGAATCTTACTGTTCTATCAAAGACTGAAATTCATACATTTACCACACAAGAAGGCCGGCATTTACACTGAGATGGGAGTGGAGACTATTAACATTCAAGATGAGACACGCCTTCAAATATGTGCTTCACTGCAAACCTGCAACAAATGTCAAAAAAGCTTTGAAACTACACAAAATAGTTTAAAGCAGACTTGATCCAAACAAAGACAGTCCAATAAAAGTAAAGACTTTTACTGCACAGAAGGATGGAGTGCTCGTCCAGAATGTACTAACCAGCAGCAGTGTGTTAAGGGTCAACATCTTCCTCTGCCTCTCTGAGAGGTTCTCTGAGTGAAACGGGAAGAGCATCAGTCCCCAAAAGCCCCCTCCGCAAAACATAAGGACAAGCTGGACCACTGGGTATATCAGCAAAACCTAGAGATAAAGAGAGATAGAGAGCAAGTGAAATAAATGAATAATAAACCACTTAATTGACATATATATGTAAAAAAAAATTAAACAAGAGGCAAGAAACTAGAAGCCTACATAACCACTGGACTAAAGTTTGGATAGTATTTGATTAAAAATGTAAATCTAGACAATTAAAAATAAAAATAAATCACGACTTACTGCACATCTCACCAAAACAAAATGTTCCATAAAATTAAATAGGCATGGTGGTCATAACAGATCATTCATTTAACAAACTCAAATACTGGTACAGTTTAATGTATAAAGATTTCTGTACATTAGCCTTGTACCTGTAATACTGAACTAACTGAGTCACACTGGGGACACCAAACATTAAATCATATGGAAATTACGCAGAACTTATTCAATGACCCATCTTAACAAAGCCCACCTTTCATAACGACCTCAGGCAGGCCATAGGGTTCGTACTCCGTGTCATCGTACGCTGCAGACATCCGGCTGCGGTTGCGTCTGATGCGTTCGGCTAGGTGAGCTGGATCTGCTGGGATGGGGAAGGAACTGGTAAGGAGAATCTTTTCTGTATTTGATGGCAGGACAAGTGAAGATGATGAGGATTCAGTCAAGTCATCATCCTGCTCTTCCTCTTTCTCAGGCTGCTTCATCTCTTCAGCCTGGGTCTGAGTGCTGGCATGCAGTTGGGTCGTGTTCCCCTGGGGAGCAATGGAGCCTTCAGCCTCTTTTACTTCACACTCACTGCACTCTTCTGTCTGAGTCGAGACATTCTTCATTTCTTTGCTGCCTGCTTGGTCTACTTTTCCTTTAATCCCTGATCTTTGACCTTGGTCTGTAGCAAGAGACTTTATTGCATCATCATCTGCCCCCTGTGTGGAGTTACTAGTCTGTCTCCCAAGAACAGTAGCAGGGTCATTTTGCTGATCTGTCTTTCTTCCAAGAGTGATAACAGGTCTAAGTGTCACCTCACCATGGTTAAAGCAGGGTATCTGGGCATCTCCCATGTCTGATCGTTCTGAATTTAGCATTGGATGCATTACTTTGGCTTCAGATTTGTCTGGGACGGAATAATCCTCCTGGATTTCTGTTCTGAAAGCATGTTCCTTGGACTGCTTCTCAGTTTCTGGAGCCTCCTCTTTTGGCCCTCTTGGTTTGATCTGATGAATTAAATCATTCTTGTCTTTGAAGTTCTCCTTTTCAGAGGATGAAACAAGAGATGTGCTATTAACATCCACGGTCATGATTTCTGATTTTTGTTGATCATTAGCTTCAGGCACTGTGTGGTTGTTGTCTGTAATTGATTCCTTTTGGGGAAAAAAAGATTCAGTTCAGTTGTCTTTATTATACATTAAAGGGCCCACATCACTGAAAAATCTAAGAAGACACTAAAATACAAGTAAAATGTAGAATGGAGGAACTTTAAATTGGTCTTGATTCTCTGCACCTGTACTTATATACCACACAGTAGTTTGACTCTGAAGAAGAAATAAAAGACTGTAAGACTGTCTTAAATACTGATCCTATAAAATAAAAAAAAAATCCAGTAACATGCCTCCATTTTAACCACTTAACAATTCCAAAAAGTACAATTAAAACAAGTAAAAAATGAACAGTTTACAGGTTACTAATTCTTTTTTCTTTCACATTTTCAGGGAAGACAGAAATGAGAAACCACCAGAGGAAATAGGGATGAATATCGGTTTTAAATTGATACATTATACACGGTACATTTACACTTTATGGTGTAGTTATCACTACTCCCTTCAACAATAACACATCAATGAACATGCAGCTTTTACCCTGGTGCGGAGCTCCAACTGACAGTTTCTTGGGGTCTTGTTTGATCTGAGCTGACCATGTTTTTCATCAACTCCAGTTTCAGGGCCTGAGTAACCTTTAGGCTGAGAAAGATCTCCATGCTTCCTCATGCTCCTGGAACAGACAGAACATACTCACATGTTGGAGGAAATACTATATACCTACAGTGGAACATCTTCTCTTATAACCTGTGTTTACTATCCCAACACACCGCCAATCATTTCAAGTGCCTTTCAGCTCATGTATAAATATAAGTTCTTAATACACACACTTCTTCACACTTTTATTGTGTGTTTATCTATAACAAATGCCATTCAAATACTTGGACTAAATGGGTACCTGGTTTGTTGGCTGTCTGTATGTAACAGTGTGGGGCTGCATGAGAGAACTAGCTGATCCTCTCGCACTAGCACTATGGGTCTGCTATTGCTATGGTCATCCATAGTCTCCTCCAGAGATGAGGTAGAGAGTCTCCAAAGCTTTAGCTCCTCAGCTTGCTTTGTGTTCTGCTCAGAGAGAAGTTGAAGCTGAATCTGTAGGGCTTGGACCTGAGAGAAAGAGAGAGAGGATGAGAGAAAGAGAGGGAGGGAGAAGAGATAGACACAGAAGGAGGAAATTAAACACCCTCTTCAAGCACCTGAATATATTTTAAGTAATGTTGGGCAATGATTACAATTTTTAATTTTTCATATAGCTGTACTTTTAAAATGAAAGTGCACAACACACCACTTTTGAATTATTGAATTTTGGATATAACAATGCGCTTAATTGCAGAAAATCATGAATAGCTGTATCCATCATAGCTGTACACTGAATAGCTGTATCTATCAAAAGGAGGACAGATTTAGACCAACTACAAACAGTCTGCAAACAACAAGGCAAACATCAGGCTTTGGATAATGGGCTTGAGGCATGATAATGCAGCTGTAAATACAGAGACAAATATTTTGATTGTTAACCATTATTGGTTCAGCCCATCCAATCAAACTTTGATCTTCTTGTAATTAGTTTTGTAATTATCTGATGAGGCACACAAAAGAAAGGAAATTGCAGGAATGTGATCAACTAAAGGCACTAAAGGATGTGTGATGCATTAAAGCTGTACCTGTTCTTGAAGAGTGTAAGTTTGTGCTGAAGAATATGCCTTATCTTCACTATCACCATTTTCTTCAACTTTTTCCTTTATGTCTCCTTCTCCATCTCCCGAGCTTCCAAGAGGATCTTTATTTACAAACGGTCCATCAACTTCTTTAGTGTTTGTCAAATGAGAAGTCTCATTCTGTGTTACCAGAGGTTTCTGCAATAAACCTGATTCTTTAGCCATTTGTTCCAGTTTTAATTTTAGTTGTTCATTCTCTTGCTTGACTAGGAAGTCCTCCTTTGACATTTCTTGCAGCTGCAGAGTCAGCTGGTCATGTTTGGCCTTCAACTGAGAAAGTTCGTTTTGTGCTGCATGCAATTCATGTATTACCTTCTTTAACTCTCTGACATCATTGTTGGGGTATTCCATATGGCTCTGAGGGAATTTGACAATAAAAGACTGTTCCGTCGGCTTGCCTGGACTTGTAGCAAAGCTCTCTGTATTTTCTGTGTTCATTTCAACCACATAACCTCTGTGTTGCTGAGCAGCTGCATGTGGTTTCAGTGTTCCCTTTACTTTAGTGTTTTCAGTGCGGCTGGCAGAATCTCCACCATGTGCATCAGAGATGCGCAGTGCCACAGGTTCCTTGGTGTTTATAGTCACTTCACACATAAATGATCTATCTTGTTCAGAATTTATATTGCTGGACTGATCCTTCCCATCCTCTACAATTATTGTGGGCTGTGAATCAAATTGTAGTTTGTCTTTCACAGTAAGAGAAGCCACTTCTTTAACAACTTTCAAGTTACCTGGAACAGCACTGCTAGTCACTACATCATATCCTGACTCCTCAAGGAGCTCCCTAAACTGTTCAGTGTTTGGCGTCATCGTCTCCTTTATGTGTTTATCTGCTTTGAGCAAGGCAATCTCCTTTTTGCAGTTCTGTAGTTCCTCTTCCTGCCTCTGGAGGGCATCATCTCTTTCTAGTAGTTCCTTCAAGAGGCCATCTATGTGCTTGCTCTGGTTTTCAAATGCTAGTGTTAGCTGCTGTGTCTGATTTGTCACCTGGTTCTGAAGAACCTCTAGCTTTTTCTGGGTCTTTTCTGACCTTTGTGCTTCTTTGTCTCGCTGTACTCGCAAACGTTCAACCTCCAAGATCAAAATGGTAGTTTCATCCAAGTCCGTGCCCTCTCTGGATTTTCCTAGCTTATTAAGGTGTGTTGCTGAAGTGCTGTCCTCTGTGTCCTGTAGGAAGTGTTCTGGAGATTTTGTCCAAGTGTCAGATTCTGTTATCAGGGACATTATTCTTGTTTCCTTGGAGAACATGGTGTTCTGAAGGTTTGACTCACAGAAGGAAACACAAGCATCAGGAGACAAAATAAGGCTATTTTCAAACGCAGAAACGTCATCTGTGGTGTTTGGCTGGTTTCCAAGTTGCAGATAGGTTAAAGGCATGTTGTCTTTTGTATTTTTGTCTTCACAACCAGCAGACCTTTGTAGACGGCTCAACTCTGCTTGAAGTTCTGCAATCTTTATACCTTCCAGTTCATTATTTTTGAGTCGTTTATTCTCATCCTCTCTCTCCTTCACTCTCTCCTCCCTTTCCTGCAAAAGCTCAGACTGAAGCATCTGAAGTTCCTTTTGCATTTTCTCCCTTTCTTCTTCAAGCTGTTCTTCCTTCCTTTCCATCACAGACAAGGCTTCTTTGAGCTTGATGTTCTCATCTTTGCTCTCTTCCTGCCCTTGTCTTTTTTCAGCCTCCTTCTCCAAAGCAGCTACCACTTCCCGGAGTCTTGCACTCTCCTTTCTCTCCTGTTCCAACTGGATTTCCAGTTTGCTTCCTTTCTCTTTGAACTCCTGAACCTTTACACGATGCTGTTCGGCCTGGCTCGAGTGCTTCTTACTGAGCTGCTTCAGTTTGGTCCTTGCCTCAGCTTCTGCTTGCCTCTGAGTCTCGAGGTCATCCAGACGTCGCTCCAGCTCCGACTTGATGTCCCTGAGCTCATCCCGGAGAGTAACATTTTCCTTCTTTAACTCCTTGAGAGAAGATGAATCCTGTTTGTGTCCTTGTTGCAAAGAGGTAGAGTTTTTGCCTCCTGAGTCATAACGAATATCTGTTTGTGAAAAGCCTTCATCTTTAAACATGCGATCACTGGTGGAATCAGACATATAGGAGTCTGTGTCTGTATCTTCTATCCCTGTGTCTTGTTCAGTAATGGAGCTCTCAATGTCTACTTCACCACGCCTTCCTGTTCCATGCTGATTCCTTTCATGTTCTTTGACATTTAGTGTTACTGACTCTCCAGATCCATATTCACTGACATGCTCCGACTCAATACCCTCACAGGGTTCTCGGTCAGTGGGATAAGTTAATGGCCCTGGTCGGTCAGTGTCTTTTGGTCTTTCAGTTTTTGAAGCTCTTTTTCTCTGGGCTGAGTTCTGATGAGGCGGAGGGCAATCATAGTGAATGGAGAGAACAGGGGTGTAGCTGTCCCCAGTAACAGGCGCACAGGAATAAGAGGCCAGTGGTGGAGCAGGAGCAGCAAGCTGGGCTGAAATGAGAGGAGAGAGTGAATGTAATATACACACAGACACATCATATATTAATTTCCCAGCAGATATACAGGGGGTATATGAGGATTGAACATGTCACCAATTTAATTTCAAAATAAATATATTTCTACAGGGGCTATTGACATTAAATTCCTACCAGATTTTGCTAACAACCCATCCAATCCACACATGAAAATCAAACCACAGATGTCCACACATTACGTGTAATAAAATGGAATGACACCAGGCAAAAGTATTGAACACATGAAGAAAGGAAAATGCAAAAAGGCTTGAAAAGTAATGACACCAGCTGAAATCTATCAGTTGTTATAAAGCAATCTTATAAAAATTACCAAGGTCTTATTACCAAGGCGTCACACAAGAAACATCTCATGATGGGTAAAACCAAAGAGCTCTCTCAAGACCTTTACATTGTTGCAAAACATACTGATGGCATTGGTTACAGAAGAATTTCTAAACTACTGAAGGTTCCAGTGAGCACTGTTGGGGAGACAGAGGAGTGAAAAGAATTATCAGAAGAGCCAAGGACCACTTGTGGAGAGCTTCAGAAAGACCTGGAATTAGCAGGTACAATTGTTTCAAAGAAAACAATAAGTAATGCACATGGCCTGTATGCACGCTCACCACACAAGACTCCACTGCTGAAGAAAAAGCATGTAGAAGTGCCTTTAAAGTTTGCTGAACAACATTTAGACAAGCCTGTGAAATACTGGGAGAATATAGTCTGGTCAAATGAGACCAACTCTTTGGATACCATAATACACACGTTTGGAGGTCAAAAGGCACTGCATATCACCCCAGAAACACCACACCAACAGTTAAGTCTGGAGGTGGGTACATCATGGTGTGGTGCTGGTTTTCAACATACAGCACTGACATGCTTCACATAATTGAAGGAAAGATGAATGGAAGAAGGTACCAAGACATTTTTGATAAAAATCTGCTGCCACCTACCAGGATGATGAAGATGAAACAAGGGTGGACATTCCAGCAAAACAATGATCCCAAACACACAGCCAAGGAAACTCTCAATTGGTTTCAGAGAAAGAAAATAAACCTGCAAGAATGGCCCAGCCTGAACCTGAATCCTGTAAAGAACTGAAGCTCAGAGTTCATAGAAGGGGCTCATGGAATCTTCAGGATTTGACGATAGTTTGTGTGGAAGAATGGGCCAAAATCACACCTGCAATGCATGCAACTAGTTTCACCATACAGGAGGTGTCTTGAAGCTGTTTTAAATACATTTCAGTAAGCGTATTCAATACTTTTCCCTGTGTCATTACATTTTTTACACATAATTTATGGGCATCTATGGTTTGATTTCTTTGCATGTGTGGTTTAGAGGAGTTGTTACCGACATATGGTGAGACTTTCATGTCAATAGCACCTTTACAAATATGCTTACTTAGAAAATTGATGACGTGTTCAATACTTATGTTACAGCATTAGAATCAGAACATAGACAAACAGAGAAATAAGACAAGAACAATATAAAATAAAGTATAATTAAGTGAAATAAAAGTCAAAATAAAACTGTCCAGGAATACATGTGCGGCATGTATATTAAAAACATTTTCTTCCTTCTTTCTTTACCTTGCAACTCTTTAATAAGCTTCAGTGCTTCAGCTAACTCTTCAGTCAGTCTCTTCACTTCTGCCTCCAAGCTTTTCTCCCTCTTCTTCAGTTGTTCCAGAGACACTCTAAGAGTTTCATTTTCCCTCAGCGACCCCTACAGGCCAAGATCAGGACTGCATTAATACAGAACAGCAAAACAGACTCATCTGCGGGATTAATTAATAATGTATATCACTGCAGTCACGATGAATAACTTATCAGTGTTTAGACATTATGCAAACTGTGTAACGTAGGTCAAAAAACAGTCAGAACAGACATTACATGGTGGGCCTATGCAGTCAATCAATTAAAAAAATATATTGAATTATATTATAGGACTGAACTGCACAACTACAGCCCTGTCTGCCCCAGGGCTTCGCTTTATCGCTCAGTATTAGTATAATCACACAGGCAAGTTTCTGCATTTATAATCCATGCTCCCAGTCACATAGCAAAATTAGCATTAAATTAATTTGCACTGTTTATCTGTGACCATATGACCTTGAGTGAAAGTTGTAGGTGTTAATTCAACATAGGGGACTTTGCTGTGCAGAGAGTGCTGTCCACAGCAGATACACTCCTAATGACCTTAACAAAAACAGCCAAGGGTCTGCTGAGTGTTAAGTCATGGGGAGATAATGCCAATATATCTTGTGGAAAATTCGGCTGAGTCATTAACGACAGTTTAACAGCAACACCACTAGTGGAAATTAATGGAACCTATTACAGTCCTCACCTCTTTTACAAGCAGACTCACTGTAACTGAGGACTAAGTGAAGGATCTAGTTTTGAAAACATTTGCCATTACTTGTCATTAATTCTGCAAATTTCTTCAATTCACTTTATCCCCACTGTTAACGACAGCTCACTACAAAACAGTTCATAGTTGTATTTAAATTTTTTTAAGGCAGAGGCAGATAAAGTTGCAATTGCGTAGTTTAACCAGATCTAGGCGTGCTCTTTTGACTAAGCAGCTGTTGTTGGCTCTTTCCCACCCATTTTCTAAGGCAATAAAAAATGCCAGCATGTGCAGTGAACACAGCTTGCAAGTGTGTGTGTGTGTGTCTGTGTCTGTGTGTGTGCACCTGTATTTTCCTTCAAATGTGGACTAAATGTATTTATTATGATACAAGTACTAGAAAATATGTAGCAGTGGGGATATTTTGCTGGTCCTCACAAGGAAACATGTTTTCACCACAAATTAATTTTTCACTCAGATATAAACTTATATGCATTAGTGGAATGTCCTCAAAAATAGTGTAATACCAAACGTGTGTTAGTGTGTATACAGGGTGGTGCCGTACAGTGAGTTTTGCCAGCGTCTGAGTCTCTCTCTTTTGAGTCTCTGTAAGATCAGCCTCTGTGCTCTTCAGCTTGGCCTGCACTCCCTCCAGATCCCTCTCCACCGTCTGCTTCTGCAGAGCCAGCTAAACAGAGAGTGGCAGAAACAGAAAGAGTGAAGGAAAGAAGGGGAAAACAAGGCAAACCGTGAAATAGGGAAGTAGAAAAAGAAGAGGGTGGAAAAGAGGGAGGAGAGGGAACAAGGAGAAGTAAAAGAAAGCCAATGGACAAAGACTAACATTTGGGTTTTAGGTGTGGCAAATACAAAACATCTCATTATAACAAATAATGTATGTGGAACTTGGCCATCATGCAATCCAAAGAGAAACAATTCCACATCTCAGTCACAGCAAAAATGGTACACCCATGCTGAAGTACGCCTAAACATAAATAATAAATCATTATTATAAATAATAAATAAATAAATAAAATAATAAATAAAGCAGTAAGATAAAAATAGCTTTAAAGCTATTTGGATGGGATGAGTTTTACATGGAGAGGTATGAATAACAATTATCATCAGAGTGTCTCAGTGACTTTAGTCTGTTTCAAACCCAATATGTTGACGATTTTTCCAGACCACACTTTGTGTCAGAAAAAAGATAACGACAGCTTTTACCCACTATAAAACAAGCCATTAGAATAACCCCACGTTATATTTCTATCCTTTATTTGTGTTCCAAGTGGCCCAAATAAAGCTGAAAGGTATCGTTCTACCTCGTGTGTGATGTGTATGAACACTAAACCGTTAAATTTACAGAAAAAAGATATGATTTCATGTAGCAATGCTGACTGTAAATCCCAGGCCAATGACACACTGCATTCATTTAAGACAGCTGGAGAGATGTATAGGTTAAACAAAACTATGGTTAAATTAAATGTCTTCGTTAAATTAATACCCTACTTCTCCATGTAAAGCAAACCACACCCAAAAAGTACCAATGATATATGAAGTACAAAATGATCATCAATTCTAGGTTCCGTGCCATGGCTGTGATTCAAGAAACCCCACAAACTGCACATCAGTACAAACCAAACAGCAAAAATTATGACCACATGCAAAACCATGCATTCAAATTCTGAAAATCAGAACACACACAGACAACACTTCCAGTTAAATAATGTGACGACTGTCCAACTTTGGAAGCAAGTCAATTTATGACCGTTATTTAAAGATGCTGAGCTTAAGTAATGCTACGACTACTTGAAGTATAAGAAGTACAAGAGTCTAGCATATGGTAGGTATGAAAAACAAATTCCTATATGTGTGCCGTTTCAAAACACTACATTCAATATTCCTTTTTTAGGTGACACTTAAGAGTTACCACTCAACCCGCTGCATATGGGCATTTCAGAAGACCTTATTATTGCCATGTTGGTTTATATAATTACCACCTGACTTAAATGGTGGCTTATATACACATACCAACCTTATCAGTACTATTAATGGATGGCTAACTCAGTAATGTGTGTGCACGTGTGCAAGAGTGTTTAAGCAGTTCATTGGTTTGAACTAGATCAGATATGAGTATGCACAAGCATAATATTAAACAGTACCTTGTTGTGACCAGCTATTGTCAGGCAAGGACTCAAATCTTACTCGTATTTACATGTGGATATCTATGTAATCATTCTCCTGAGAAATCTATAGGCCATACAGTGTAAACAACCTGTCTGAGAGTGAGTTTTTGTTTTTTTACTGTTAAACAAAGACAAATAGAGCAGTTAAACACCCAATTTCCCACTCGTAAGACTGAAAAATATACATTTTATAAACAGCAGTATACAAAGAGAAACAGTCGGTCATGCAATCTGCATGTCTCCAGTGCTCCACTGAGAGAGAGCGAGAGAGCGAGAGAAAAAACAAAACATGTGTCCGAGGGAAAAGGTCAGAGAGAGCTAGTTCAATCAAATCACACACAGATTGCAACACTGACCTTGACTCAAGTGCCTTCTGTCAGAAAGCCAAGAGGAATCAGAAAAAGAAAATGGAGAGGAAGGAAAAAGTGACAGAGGGAAAGAAGAGTGTGAGAAAGCTCCAGAGCCAGAGGGAGAGAGAGGTGACATTAGTGCATTGACCTGTGAACACATACTGAAACTCCAGAGGGGAAGAAAGAGACAGAGAGAGAAAAAGGTTGAGAGAGACAGAGAAAAAGGGACAGACAGACAGAGAAAAAAAAGAGAGAAGGAAATGAGTGAAGGGAAGGAGAAGAAAGAAAAGAGAAGCAGTCAGCAGGGTAGAATACAAGAAGAAAATAGAAACATACTGTCACAAATCATATTAAACTAAATGTATCTGTAATAACCTTTATAATACAGAGAAACAAGGGAAAAGGGGGAAGAGAGATAGAGAGAGAGAAGTATGAAACAGCTGTTTCTGTAGAGCCGTTTCTGTGTTTGTCAAACCGGATCTGAACAACATGAGCATATGAACATGTTGTGCTTTGTTTGTATGTGTACAATACCTTGTCATACTGTGCTTGTAGTGTGTTGTGTGTTGTTCTGGCTTGCTGGATCTCCTGATTGAGTCTGTTGCTCTCCTGTTGATGCTGCTTCTCCATAGCCTGCCTCTCCCTCTGTAGCTCCAACAACTCCTACGAATAAACAAATGCCACTACATTTAATCTTTGACATTTTAATAAGTGCATTTGACCATTCATTCTTCTAGGCATAGAGTAATTTATTTTATTACTATATTTTATTAGGATAACGTTTTAAGATTATGATCAATTAGGTTTTGGAAAACTAGCATACCTGTGTTAGTTTGATACAGTAAGAGATAACTAAAAAATACATTTGAAACATTTATTCCAAATAACTTTGTATTACAAACAATCCACTTCTGTTTGCCCATGTTCACACAATGTGAAAAGTAATTTTATATTAAAATGACATTTTATGTGGTAGGAAAAAATAAGTCATGAAGGCATACAGAATAAATTACTCACTTTCTGGTGCTCTCTCTCCATGTCTTTCCTACGCTGTTCAGCATTGCAGCGGCTGGTCTCAGCATTCTGTCTCTGACATTTTAGTTCCTCCTGTAGCTGCTTAACTCGCTGTTCAGCTGTCTGAGCCTGCAAACACACATATAGTCTAGAACAGTGGTTCTCAAACCTGGTCCTCAAGTACCCTGCATGCTGTAGTGTTGTCCTTGCTCTAACACAACAACTTCACCTCAGGAAGGTGGTTTATATAATTACCACCTGACTTAAATGGTGGCTTATATACACATACCAACCTTATCAGTACTATTAATGGATGGCTAACTCAGTAATGTGTGTGCACGTGTGCAAGAGTGTTTAAGCAGTTCATTGGTTTGAACTAGATCAGATATGAGTATGCACAAGCATAATATTAAACAGTACCTTGTTGTGACCAGCTATTGTCAGGCAAGGACTCAAATCTTACTCGTATTTACATGTGGATATCTATGTAATCATTCTCCTGAGAAATCTATAGGCCATACAGTGTAAACAACCTGTCTGAGAGTGAGTTTATATATATAGTCTAGAACAGTGGTTCTCAAACCTGGTCCTCAAGTACCCTGCATGCTGTAGTGTTGTCCTTGCTCTAACACAACAACTTCACCTCAGGAAGGTCTTGTTAATTAGTTCATTTGTTAAATTTGGTGTGTTGGGATAAGATGAAACTGTAAAATGAACTGAGAACTAGCTCAGAATATATTTTGAAGTAAGAACAAAATGAATACATTTTACATCTTAGGCACCAGTGGGGACAAAGGGGAAAAAAATGTAATCTATCTGCAATTCAGAATTCAGAATCATCAGAACAAGTGGGGTACATTTCTACTGGTGGCTTGTGGCAAATAAAATAAAACTATACATTTCCCAACACAGTTTTAATATTAATAAGCAGTGGGAAATAATATATTAACGCAGCCTGCGCATGTCAGCATGCTCACCCGGTCTCCCTCCTGCGTTATTTTTGTCTGTGCACGGGCCAACTCGTCTTTGGAGCGGGCAAGATTCTGCTCTTTCATGTTGATCTCTTTTTGAGCCTGAGCAAGACGAGACTCGGTCTCCCTGAAGCGCTCTTTTTCCACCTGCAGCTCCTTCTGCAGCCCAGAGACCCTCATATACAGATCTGAGAGAGAGGAAATGACAATAAGAGAGAGAGAGAGAGACAAAGAGAGAAAAGCTCTTTATGAATGTTTCTCAAAATTAAGTAATAAAAAAATTAAGTTACAATTAAAAAGAAAATTTGTAGGACATGGTTATGGATGATTGTAATGCTTCAAAAGTAAAATGTTTATGTCCATATACAACCACTCTGTCAACATTCTGTATATGAGCAAAGTGATTTATTCCCATACTCAACTGTCATGTCCCATAGAGTGTTCTGAGAATATAGCATGTGTCAGTGGAAGAGGACAATAGCAGATTGCCTCAGCAGTGACTACACTCAGCTCTGGGACAATGAAGAGCATTCAGATCCCTCAGACAGCACTAAACAAACTCTACTGTGTGTACATGCACACACGCGCACATACACCCTTCTCTCTCCAACACGCACACACACACACACACACACATTAAGCTCTTTCAAACATTCGAAGACACGGTCATGGGCTCAGTTGCTATGAAGGCAGAAGCATTTTATAAACAACTTCATACAACAATTACAACTTTCCAACTCAAAATTGAATGAGGACACAATGATGCACACGTGATAGTCCATATACAACAATAAGCCAACTCTGGGCCTGGGGCATGTGGTTCTTAGACAAACCAAAACACACAAACAGCCAGAGTCAACAGCTCTACTGTTTAATTCAAGTCCTCAAACGGATGAGCCAATTGCTCTAATACAACCTTTTATTTCCTTTCCACAACACACCCTGTCTTATGACAGATTACAAAAATAGCTCAGTGACAACAGTGTGTAGACTCCTACTACACAGGCTACAGAAATGAAGTTCCCCTGGTTCAGGTTGCAGGAAAACTCCTTTTTTTACCAATATGTAAAGCAATACTCAAATATGCTATGGCCGAGTCAAAGTGGCTACTATGGCAACAGACTACAAACAGTTCCTTCGATCCACTAGAAGTTATTCACGACCATCAAACAAAGCGCACTAGTGGGAAGTAGGACAAAAATTATCGGGGTTACTGCACCTGCACTTAACTCTTTTGGTGAACCTAGTTTATGTTTCTCTCTGCAGCACAGTGCTTGTGACCATCCTGTACAGCTTTAAACATGTATCACATTTAAGTCACGCATTCATTTGACTTTTTCTTTTTTTCAAAGCTGGAGACACTTACCATCTCTCTCTTTTCTCAGAGCCTCCTCGGCCCCATTATCCCATGAATCAGAGTCTGTGACAATGACATCATTGGAAGCAAAGGAGGAGGATACGGGTCTTCCTTTGGGAGTGGGCCTTGTGTCATCCCGTTCCCACGGAAACACAGAGGAATGGGTACGTGCCTCTGATTGGTAGACTCCACGCCGGAGGGATGGGGTTTTGTGTGGTTGCTGTGGGAACTGTGATGAAACTCCACACACGGAGGGTTGCGAGCTGTCTTCAAACAGAAGCTGTTGCTACAGAGGGACAGGATAGAGAAAAAACGGTCAGTACCAAGAATTCTGCTTAACGTCCCCAATTAAGCTGCCAAAACTGATCACAAGTAGCCAAAAAATGTGCAGGACAAAGTCTGTGCAGACCAGTTTAAAAACTGAGGCAAAAATCAGCAATGTGGAGTGTTTGCAATGGAGGAAACTCACTCTGACAGAGTGAGCTTTAACTTCGCCCTCTCCTCTGAGACTACTCTTAACACCTGCGGAGATATAAGAACAAAACTAATGATATAGCAAACTGGCCAACAGGGTTAAACTACACGGTCATAGAAAACATAACACACTGTACAGTGGTCTGCTCCAAATAAAAATACTAAACAAATACTGGTTTCAGGACTTTTTGGGGGCCAGGTCATTCTGCATGAAATTAAAAGGGAATAGTAGATAACATTACAAGAATAAGAGAGCAAAGGGAGGTATAAAGTGGTGAAGAGAGACAGAAAAACATTATGGAGTAGAGAAAAAGAGGAACAGAAGGGAGGATACCATTTTGATCCCAGGGTGAGTTCATGTTCCAGCATGGAGTGGAAAACAACACAGAGTCCCCGGAGAGACTTTCCTTTTGCTGCTTCTCCAGCTCTGCCTCCAGTCTGGGGGAGGGGGACACAGGGGGTGGTCAAGAGGAAGCACTAAATCATTTAGCACTGGTATCTTAATTAGCAGAAGGTCATATGCATGCAAATTTGATTTCCTCAGATTCCTTTTATTTAGCTTCTGGTAATCAACAGATATTATTAAAGCTATTCAGGTTTCCACAAAGGCTGCAGTTTGATGAAGCTGACACAAAATATTAACACACCTATTGTGATAATCATGCTTTGTACATTTGTAAGTACAAGTACAATGTGCTTGAGCATGTTACAGGCCAGGCTCCTGCATGACTGTGGATGTGCAAAAGTACATTTATCTTACCGTTTAACCTCCAGTGTAAGCTTCTGTGTAAGCGCTTTGGCTGACTCAAGCTGGTTCTCTAGAGCGCACATCTGAGCAGTTTTTCCCTGCAACTCTTGGGCTAGACGCTCCTTGGTCCGCACCTCCACCTGCGTGCCCTCTCGAACTCCTACCAGCTCCCTCTGCACTGCAGACAGCTCCACACGCACCTCCTCATACTGGGAAAGGGACAGAGGGGTGGCAAAAATACATTTATAAAATACAAAGTAGGCTACATTCTAGTTTCAGAAAAATATATTGTGCTTTTCCAATTGTCCCACATTTTGGTTGATATTCACAGTTTTTGAGGAATACTCTTCCACACATACATGTTTCTCTTCTATGTATGTTTATTGACCAATGACGGTATCATCTGATCTTAGAATGGTTTCACATTACCACCACAAAACATTCAAATGACTCAGCTCACAGTCAATTATATGGTAGGCTTTCCCTTAAACAAACAAAATAAAGACTACCTTTACCAACTGCTGTTACTCCACAAGACCTAAGTAATAACCAGGCTTGCACAACATATAAAATAAACACATCAGACGTAGGAAGGTTGATCTAGATTCATTTTCTGTGGCAACAACTATCGTGACTATTGAGAAATCTGATCCAAGATCAGTCCTGGTTTCAAAATGTTGAAAATGAAGTCTTCTTCATAACCATCCTACAAAAGAGATGGATGCAATCTGTGCATGCTGAGATTAGTTTTGGGAAAAATGTATAGAAAAACATTGGGTGACTATCACCATTTTGTGTCTGTTAGCTTCGTAACTGTAGCGCAAAACTAAAGAAACAAAACTTGGATTTCTAAATGTGGACTTACCTACCACATTTAGGCCAAGGGGGAAAAGAAACTATAATGCTTAATAAAAACACATTAGACTACCTTTATCTTCAAAGATATTGCTTCATTTAAAAGTGCAACTACTGCAATATGCTGCTAAATGTCTTATTTGTGAAAGAAAATGGTGTTCTGTCATCTTAATGAATCTATTTCTGATTGATAATCAAGTTACATTCATTCACTGCAGCTACACACAAATTATACCAATTCATGCAACCTTTAGCTTCTGTTTGTGCAGGGCTGCCTCAGAGTTGTCCAGCTGGAGCTGCCTCTGTTGTCTTTCTCGGGTCAGCTTCTCATTGTGCACCTGAAGTTCTCGAACCTTCTGCAGGACATGGCCAGAGAGACCTGTGGTCCAGTCCTCTGTGGCCCAGCTCATCCTTGTACACACCCACTCACCAGAACCAGAATCGTGTTGCAGTGATCCACAGACAAGTGGTCCTCAGTTCTGCAGACATAGAAAAAGGAAAAGGTATGAGAAAGTGAATTTGACAGTATGTGAGAAAACTGAGAATGTAGTCAGTGCAGACATTCCTGCCTCAGGGAAGTATCTCTATCCCTACTTGTTTCTGACAAGAAAATCAATCATGAAGAGTAACGACATCATCTATTGGTAATGCAAGAAAAAAACCTGGTTAATCCAGTTTGGGGCCAAAAAAGTGAGTTTATATTTTTGTTATGGAAACACACTCAAGGGAATTCGGCTGCCAAGACACACAGGGCAGATTTTATAAACAATATATGACGGAAAAAAACTAATTATTTTAATCTGAAATATAAACTGTGTTTAAACGGTGTTTGGTTCACCGGATGATATTTTCGAGTTGGGTATGAAAAGGTGTTGTACAGAAAGGGAGAGCGAGGAATGTGGAAAATCCGGACCCTGGATACAGCTGTAAACCTCGATCTGAAGAGCTTAGGTCACTGTTTTGCAAACCAAAGCAAAGAGCTTCATGTTAGTGCTGACACTGAAGGGATCAGGGAGCAGCCGAAACAAAAAAAGCTGCTTTGGCACATATTAGCCCTCTCCCACTTCATGTATTTGCCCAAAGAACTGCCAGTGATTTTATATGGACTGAATATGGTCATTAACGTGGCTTTAAACCTATCTATAAGCAAACAGCCCGGTTTATTATAGTAGCTCTCATTACAAGCATGGTTATCGTGGTTTAAAAGAAAGCAAGCAAGCAAGAAGCACAAAGTACGTCTCCCTTACAGCCAAAACACTCAAACAATACATGCATAATAAATGATGAAGACTCACTATCTCGAGCTGTTGTTAGCTTAGCTAGCACATTTATTGGGGGTCACTTACCTCCACCTCTGCGGTTTGTAAATCACGGTCATTCATTTAAAGACGCCTAAAGTAAACAATTTAACGATACAGACTTCTCCTACTGGTTGTTTACAACATATTTCGTTTAAAACAGAATAAACCCAAAAAATTAATAAGCCTATAGGCTACCCAGCAACAGAGACGCGTCTCGCGCGCTCCTCCAACCTTCCGAAACTCGATTTGACACGAGGCGGAGAGGATGACGTATGGATGGGCGGGGCTTACCACGTATAGTTCCATTTTCAACCACGAGAGGGTAGGACACAGCATAAACAATGTGAGGGTCAAACAAAGCCCGCCCAATTCAATGAATGCGCCGCTAAAACATGCATTTATCCTCTTTTAATGTACCTCAGCTAAAAAGCCATGTTTTCTAAATAGCTGCTGAATAACTTCATCATGCGCAATAGCAACCGGTTGCCTAGTGATTAGGGAGCTGCCCCTGTAATCAAAAGGTCGTGGGCACGTATCCCAGGACTGCTGGTGGCAAGCAACGTCCTGACACACTGCTCCTCGGGCGCTGTGTTCCTGGCTGCCCGCTGCTTTACTTGGTGAATGGCTTAAATGCAGAGAAATGATTTCACACTGTGTGCTGTGATGTGTTCACATATGCCAAAATGGCACTTTACACAATACCTTTTGTACAACTGTTTTGCCATGAGCAATTTCACAATTTACTTACATACTACTTATTCCTACTACGTGCAGTAACATACTCCTCACTATCATCTGTGTCGTTAGAATTCACGTAACTGTAAGTTACTTATCTATAGTATTTATACCCAGCATTTGTGTATATAGCATAGTGTATTTTCAAATCGAGTTTTTTCTTCAGTTTGTTTATTGGACTTATTTTGATATCATATTTTATATTGTTCTCGTCTCTGTGTGTGTCTTTGCAGTCTTAACATAGGCATTTTTCTCCAGGATCAGTAAAGTTTTCTGATTCAGATTCTGATGTCTATTTATTCATATTCACGGAATATATATCATGGGGTTTATGACTGTGATATGTGTAGAGTGTCATTTTTATGTGAGAACACACCACAGCGTGAACAGCACGAAATTGTTTTCTGAATTTAATCCATTTACCAAGTGAAGCAGGTAGCCAGGAACACAGGGGGGCAGTGTGTGGGGACGGTTCCTTGCTCAAGGGTACCTCGGTGGTGACACTAGCAGGCCTGGGATTCGAAGCCACAGCATTCTGATCGTAGAGGCAACTCCCTAACCACTAGGCCTCCAGCTGCCTAGCTTAACCCTTAATTAATCTCTCTTTCAAGATGTTTACATATACCACCCCATTTCTAGTTTAACCCTAATCCATCCTTCCTTGAAGTGTGCTGTTGACTGACCTGAACAAATAATAACTTGGGTTCTTCCATTGTATGCACATGCATTATGCTTTCATAATCTAGATATGCTGACAGCAATGTAATTGTTCCAGCAGTTTTTAGGTAATTATACCAATACCTCTTTGCAGTGATCCTGGAACGAATAGACCATAATAAGATTATCTTTATTACTAACTACTCGAGCGTTTCCTGTGGTCCATGTCCATCCGCTGCACGGAACTGCAGTATAATCCTTATTAATACAAACAGAGAATAAAGCCCTGTTTGTGCTGAGCAGAGTGGAAACCCTTACAGTATCAGGAATACTTTCAGACAACTGTCTGCCAGAGCTGCGGGGTGTTCATAGACAGCATGCCTCAGACAGAAGAGTTATGATTAGGAAGATACTTAGGTTATGTAATCTATAAGGGATTATGATCTGGGTGTAATGAATGTGCTTTTCGTGTCTAAAGATAGCTTACACCTTTAGACACATCACAGTCACTGTTATTACATCTCTTTTGTTTCCAACTAAAGCAGTGATGTGTGGCCTCCTGGTTCATCTACCTGCTATAGACCTTTGTGGTCTCAGCTTCGATGCTTTGCATTTAAAACTTTAAATCTACAAGAAATCACACAGGCCACATATCAGTTATTTCATTCGATTACATTTTTATTTATTCTGTTAAACTGCCTATCATGTGTTTTGATGGCACACAATGCATATCAAATATACCAATGACAAATGACTTGAGCTGTGCTGCATTTCATGAATAAGACTTAAGATGCTTCTTCAGTTCCCAGTAAGGTGTATATGGGCCAACTATTGTCATGACAATGACGCTTGAGCGGTTGTATGTACGAGACATCTGTTCCCTCACACACACATGCACACACCCTGAAAGGCTTAACTAGGTGGGTAAGTCATGACTGTCACATGTATTTATACAGGATTATTCACTTACTTGAACTCATCACTACACAGAGAGGGTGTCTCACTGGTGCACACAAAAGCTTGAATGTGAATTTTCTTAATCTGGAAAACATTTCTATGTACCTGTGCCACTGAACAGAGGTTTGAGCTGCCCTCAACTCATTTGGAGTAAATCTACACTTCAAAAAACTGAAATCATCCATCTGAAAGGTAAGGCAGCTAAAGAGTAATACACTGTACTTGTATGTTGTATGTGTATAGATGTATATATATATATGGAATAATTGTACATTGTAATATATATGTTGTAATAAACATACATATATACATAATAATACATTGTGTATATATAGTACTGTGCGAAAGACTTACAGCAATATGCATAGGTGCCTAAGATATGCTCTCAAGGTGTGACAGTGTCTTTCTGCTAGCAAAGTTAACATTAGAATAATGCAAACAAACAAGAAAGCAGTAAAAAAGCGTCAAGATTTGTTTTCTTTGTAAAAAAGTAGTTGATATTTTGTGTGGTGGTTATGAGAACACCGGTTTGGTTCCAGATTTCTCCTCGATGACTCCAGCCGTTGCTTGGATTTCCATCAGCAGCTCACCTGGTTTAACTTGGACTGACTGAGTCAAACCAGGTTTCTGATGGAAACTAAAAATAATATAGAACATACTGATATACTGTACATAAAATCATTATTTATTGTATAATGCTATTTGTATTTATTCTTTTTAGTCCTTTTTTTTATTTAGCATATGTAGGAATACTAATGTGAAAAACATACTCACTGCTCAACTAAAGTTTTCAAATATTATTTCTGCAGGTGCGTAAGACTTTTGCATAGTAATGTGTTTTGTATGTACATATGTATTTAACATTGGTGAACAGCCCAGTCTTTTTCCCTCAGATGTTCCCTTGGTCTGCTGTGTTCTCTTTGGAGCCTAAAGTGCCAGGCCAGCGCACTCCAGAGGAGCTGGTCACCAACACCTTGATGCTGGAGCTGGGAGCCATGGTGAAGAGAACAGAACGCATCCGTCTGGAGAGGGCCACTGAGGTCCGCCGCCGTCGCGGCTCCTCATCCTCGGTGGACTACAGCTGGCTGGCTGGACCTCAGCCCCATGTCCCCTACGAGCTCACACCTGGAGACGTGCTGGATCTCCAAGAACTCTGTGCCCAGATACCTCCTCCACAGTGCGGTCCCGTCATAGTCAGGTGGGGCGGACAGAGAGGTCCCATTGTTCAAATTACACAGAATAATTCACTCAGTTAAAAAAAAAAAAAAACTGCTAATGTTACTCAATTCTATGTGACATTGTGATGTGTTAGATGGCATTTTCTTAAGCACTTAACATTTAAGTGCATTTGTGGAAAAAGAAATGTACTTTGTTTAATTTTAGTCCATTTACTTTAGTATTTCAATTTTTGGATTTAACTCTATTCTGCTCTGCACATGGACCTTTTGACCTGTAGTATTTTACGGTAGACCAAACGAAACCCAAAAAGAGAAGAGTTCCTATTCTGATAGATGCTGACTGTACTCAGAAGTTCCCGACTCTTCTTGCGCAGTTTTTTGAGCTCACAGTTGTTTATTAGCTTTAACTATGTACTCCAGGGTTGTTATCAGGCTACTTTCCCCCCCTTTACCCTGGATACAGAACATAACAGCCTGAGAGCGTAATGTGTTAGGTTCAGCTTGTCAGTTATGATCTGTATTATGCTCAGGTTCCGTAAGCTGGTGACGGAGTATGAGCCAGAAGTGCATGAGGTGCCACAGCTCTTCCGCTCAGTGCTGCGGGCCTGCCTGGATGAGGCTCGGGGAGACACAGAGCTGCAGGCCCGAAACGGCCGCTGCGACAAGCCACGCAGTAAGAGCCTTTCCTTTGTGACCTTCCGCTCCAAACTGCGGGCACTAAACCGCGGTAGAGGGAGCTTCGGGGGGTCCAGAGGAAACCTGCAGGAGGAGCCTGACTGGTCTGATGAAGAAGAGGAGGAGGAGGCAGATGCTGGGCACGCAGGCACCGTGACAAGGGCAAGAAGGGGGAGGAGCCAGAGTATGCCAGAGATCATCCCCATTGAGCAGGCTGCTCAGAGCTGAGGAGTGGAAAACAGATAGAAGGCAAAGGAAAGGAAAAGAATGAGGTCTAAGAGAAAGAGTGGGAGAATGTAAAGAAAGCCGGGGAAAGGGTTAGAGAGAAACAAACTAAATCCCGAGTGGCTCCGCTTCAGGACATGAAGTGCACTACTTAGGTGTAGATGCCTTTATTCCTATGTAGCACTCCTACAGAGAGCAGGGAGACATTAGGGATTTAGCCTAAGAAAGGGAGAAAGAAAATATCCCAAATGGCTCCGTATTGGACATTATTTCATGCTTAATATAGTGCACTCTACATGGAGCCATTTGAGAATCAGCCAGAGAAAAAGAGGAAAGACTGCATGAGGTGAAAGGAGTAAGGGTGACTTAAAAGTGAGAGGGATGAGAAAAATAACATGGGCTTATATTTACATTGTTTTTTTCACAAATCACACCAAAGATCTATAAAAGCATGTAATAGGCATCAGCCTAGTAACTTTTGAACTCTTTTCTTGTTTGTAAATGTTGTACCATATGTAATTTTACACATGAATAAAGCTGCACAATTTTCAATCAGCATACTAAGTGAATGATTGTCAGCATGTACAGAAAGTACCAGTTCATTCTCTTACAAAAGGAAGAAGAAAAAAAAAAAAACATTTTCCACTGTAGATTTTTTTTAATATGCGCTTCCTTTCCAGACATCCAGTTACTACACTTTTTACACAAGGCAAGGCATTCAGCTATAAAAGTGAGGAGAAGCAAGTTTTGATAAAAAGTGCTTATTAAATAATACACTGTACATTGGTGCATGTAGTTTGAATAATCTGTTACGGAAAGAGAAATAAATGGCTTGCGGAACGAGGAACTGTCACATGTCAAAAACCACTGGATATGCTGATGGTAACATTTTAAACCATTAAATCCTTCGTCGATTAGCATCCATTGCACTGCTGCAGAGTTTATCAACTAAGTCGAAGTAGTCCTTTGCTACTTTGCCAACTCCACTTGCATGGCTGGTTTGAGATGGACAGGCTCACCAAATGCTTCAACGGTAGCCAAATAATGGACTTTTGACTCACTTAAGGGACACTGTAACTAACTTTATCCTGAAGAGTCAACTAAACACTGCCTCAAAAGCTGTCTTCATTTACACAACTCAAAGTGTAAAATCATCAGACATAGGGTGCTTCCACTTGCTATCTCCATTTGGCAAAAAACAAAACTAAGAATAAAGAATTTACAGTAAAAAGAAATTAAAAGCTATTTTTCAGTATCAAATAACTGATTCTCCTTCATACTAACAGGAGTCAGAATGATACACACACATTAATTTAAAATTATCATGGGGGAACTGTACAGGTGGTCACATTAATTTATCGTAAAAGGGAGTCTTTTACATCATTCATGTTATCATTGATTACTGATAACACTGTCAGAAGAAATTATTAAATCAGTTTGCAGAATCAAACCATTCAACAACATAAGCCTTCTCCTTCAAATAAGTATGAAAAAGGAAGGCTCAATTTTAATAATGGAGATGTCTAAAGGTAACAAAGAGAAAAGACATGAAGGAAAACTGACTGCAGTACTCCCACTCTAAACAGAACATATGTTACTTCAATGTTTAACGTGTTCATCCTTCCCGAAAGTGAGACTAACCGCATAGAGTTTCTACAATTTCTATAATCAAAATCCATTCAGCCCATAAGCATTACAATTTTTCCACCTTTGTCAGAAAAAGGTAGATGTATTGTTGTCCAGTCTATTTTGTATTGTTGCACATCGCCCACTATAGTCCATTGCTGCTCCACTCCTTTCCACTTCTTTCCCTTCTTCACCCCATCCTCCTTTCTTGGCGTCTTTCCAGCTCAGGCAAGGAAGACCACAAAGATGATGAAGAAAACAACAAGTACAAGGAATATCTTGATCATGAGCCAGCGATTGGAGGAGACTGACTGAAAGTATTTGAGAATCTCGGTGTGGGCCATTTCCACATTCAGCTGAGTGTCCTCCACATTGGAATCAATCCTACAGGGAGATATAGCTAAATCAGTGTCTGCTACAGATAAAAAAGAGCAAAATTCCACTATTTGAGAATTCATCTCGCTGACTGCTTAAGACACACATTTGGTGATGCAAGATCAAAGCAACCAAGTAGATCAAAGCAAATTCTACATTCAAATATTTGCTCATAGTAGCTTTACTAAAGAGCTCAGTCACTTGTAATGCCTTTGAGCATTACAAGTGACCATGCTTTCAAAGGAACACACTATTTTTCATTTGCTTTTCCTAACCTCACGTACAGCATGCACCCTTGTTAAATAGTAAATAAAGTTTACCATTTAACCAGAAAGTGCTTTTAGTCTCAATTCCAAAACATTATCCCATTTTTCATGCAAATTTAATATAGTAAAACTGGGCCATGGATGTATTGATTTAAAAAGTAAGAAAAACTCTCAGCCTCACCTTTGTATAGTTTCCTCCTGTTCTTTGACCATGTGTGCCAGCTGTTGGAAGATGGAGCCCAGTTCCACGATGGTGCTCTCGATGTTCTGCATGGTATCGGCTCGACTCTGGATGTACGAGTCCTACATAGATGCCCAGCAGCCATCACATAAGGGAAATATAAAAGGAGTTTCCAATGCGTTTTCGTTACTCACAAAATGTAAGCATGAACTTATGGAAAATCTAACATTTTACAATAGAGAACGTTCAGCAGAACTGGGGTTACAACAAAGCAACCAAAAAGACACAAAGACTACTGAAACACAACACCAGGTTATACCTGTTCATCAATAAGTTGCAATTGGAGGGGGTTGGCTCTTGAGTCCATGTCAATGGCAACATCGCTCCCAAGGCTTCTAGATTCGTCCTGCATCAGTACTGAACTACCTGAAAAGAGTCACAAAAGTTTTTACTTCACACTGTAGATATTCTGTTCAGAATTTACAGAGTGGTTGTGAAAGCAAGAAATTCGGTATTTCTATGTTTACACCAAAAACTAACAAACAAAAGAAGTACATGCTTGAAAGCCCAATTTACTCTTTAGTATTACACACATTTTTTGCAGACCTGATATTGAAAAAGCACTGACTTACTGAAGTTGTTGGCAAGAAGAGGAGATGCAGACACTGGTGCTTGAGAGAACTGTTCTCGTCTGCTGCGCTGTTGCTTCAGATTCTACGCAACATCAAAATTAAATACTCAAACTGGGGTAATATAAAAGTTTTTAGAACCACAGCTGTGAAATACATGCTACATTAGACCTTTCAAGTGTGCACATACAACTCCTGGACAAAGAGAACAAAAAAATTAATTGACAATGAAGTAAATCCTACCTCTGTTCTCACTTCCAACACAGACTTGAAATCATTAGACATTGATGCCAGCTTAGACTGCAAACATCAAAAAAAAGGGAACTGTTTACTTAATTTAATGATGCTTTGTCAACGATTAAATGCATTTTACATGTGTCAAACGGTGGGGTAACAAGTCAAGCCAATGTACATGAATCCAGATGAGAGAGATGTTAATCTTTCAAGACTTTCTTTGAGGATCAGATAACACCGCTAACCTGGAGAGAGACGACAATCGTGTTGGAATGTGTCTGGATGTGACGTCCATTCTGTCCGCTGCGGGAGCGTACCAGATCTTGCAGCTGTGCTATCTGTTTATTCAAACTGTTGATGTCCTAAGCAAAACACAGAGAACCAACATCAGTAAGCGCTAAACCTTACCTAATATGGGTTAAGCTTTTGTCCTTAGAGAAACCCGGAGTCTATGCTCAATGGGCTGAACTCAGATTCTAAAAACGATCCTCCTACTTTCTTCTAAAATATTACATCCGAAACTGTATTTCCAACTATGCACACCAGCCCAATATTTACATACACATAGCATTTTAAATGATACTTTTTATACACCTAATATGACAGATAAGCAAACTGCATCATAAAGATCAATAAAAAAAAAAACATCTTCCACAAGCAAGTGCAATTCTAAAAAATGGAACACAACCATGAATGATGACCAACCTGCTTTATAATGTAGGTTAACTCTTCAATTTCAACAGATTTATCATCAAAAAGGGACTTCCTTTTGGCCACTATAAAAAAGAAGAAGGAAGAAATCAACCACAATACAAGTGAAGAATACAATTATTAATATTCATCTCAATACTTGCCTTTACAGTACTGATATTGAAGAATATCACAATAAGCAACATACAAAATTAACCCTATTTCAGAATGTATTGTGAGTGTTCTATGGATGCCTTGATTAATCAAAGCATTCACATAATCCAACAAGCTAATATTATCAAATCAATGCAGACCAATCTGAGCATGTCACATAAATGTCAATAATGGGCTTCACATTGAACAAACCATTTCACAAAGGCAAAATATGCTTTGAGCATTTTTTTCTGGCCAGGGATACTTACAAATTGTTAGCTTTTCCAATTTGGCAAAAGTGTTACTCAAGTCTTTTCCAATTCTCCTGAGAACCACCAGAAGGAAGAAAATTACATGAGGATAAATATTCTACTGCCAGCAAGAAATACAATGTAAAGAAAACTGTGTAATTTGAAAAGCATTTGCATCAAGTCTTACTTTGCCATGATGGTAAAGTCACTTCGTTGTTTAAGGGCATTAAGGGCGGGTTTTGCCTGAACACCATTCGTACCATTCTACAAAATGAAAAGAGAGTAAATGATAGTAAAAATTGACAAATAATGTCATGGCAAAGATATGGTGAACACAACAGAAGCAGCCTTTATTTTAAAGCAAATAATACTGAGTGACTTTAGGTGGACCTCAGCAACATGTACACGCTACACCACTTTTAAATATAAGAGCCAAGGCCTTAAAAGATGAGTGTCAGGCATTTTTAAGAAGTCAGAAGACCTACTGGAGGCAGAACAAAGGGTCAGTTTGTAGCCTACAAATATACACATGCAATTGTCATGGTGTTTCACTGCTACATACAACACCTCATTGATCAGAAGCAACATAAATAACTCCTAAATCAACAACAAAAACACTTCTGAGCAACGGACTGCATCATCATATTAGTGCTAAAAACAGGTCCTTAAGTTGATGCAAGTACAGTGATATGCTGGTGTCAACACGCCTGCTTCCTTTCTACAGCAGGAGAGTCTCAGATCTGAGAGAATGTTACAAAGTCATCTGTTTAGGTGTATTTTGATTCAGAAGAAACGTAAAAAAATATAACACTCAAATCGACACAACACTGATACCTCCTGTGAAGAAGAGAGTCAATATTTAAGATGAGAAGATGATGGCCTACCTGTATCTGTCTTCCCTGCAGCGATTTACAAGCAGACTGAAACTCGAGTGTGCGGTCTCTACAGGTCATGATGCTGAAGACACAGGGAACAACAAGGAAGTGAAGTAGATAACTTTACTGTAAAGATGAGGCCAAAACGAAGCTCCCTGCCTTGTTTGGATCAACTCAGCTGAGGGAAACACAGACAACAGCTAGCCTTTAGGAACTTGGTTCAGGACAACATTCTTGAATTCCCCAACGCTTCATCTGTGGATGAAAGAAAGATGCCGTCAGTCAGTTGCTGGCCATGTTATTGACGTGTGTATGTATCAAACAAGTGATTTTACTACAGGCAATACAGGATTATGAGCTTCACATCTCGTGGCGAACAAAAAGAACTTAGTCAAGTTCACTGCCATTTCCACCACATACACACAGTACACAGTGAAACGAAACAGCGTGTCTCCAGGACCATGGGCAGCACAAGAACACAAATGCAGGCAGTGAAGTGGGCCCTTATAGTCACTCGTGAACCCAGCACAGCACACAGCGTGAACAGCGGGAAATTCTCTCTGCATTTAACCCCCTCACCAAGTGAAGCAATGGGCAGTCAGAAACGCACTGCCCGGGGAGCAGTGTGTAGGGACGGTACCTTGCTCAAGTGTACCTCAGTGATGTCGCTAGCAGTCCTGGGATTCGAAACCCACGACCTTCTGGTCGCAGGGACAACTCCCTAACCAATAGACAACGAAAAAGAGCGAAAAAGAGTGCAAGAAAAAAAAACACATGACCAACAGGACACCCGGGCAAGACCGCATTTGGTACTTTGGGAGCGACGCGATGAGAAATCAAAGGCTTTAGTGGGACAACACATCTAAAAGGTGATATGAGGTCGCCTAGAAGCTTCCAGATCAGTCTAACTGTTAGCTGTACGGCGAAAACCTCTCAGGCTTTATTAGATAACACTAGCTACTTAGCCGGCTCGAGCTTGCGGCTAACAAACAGATGGTCTAAATACATTAAACTTCTTTTTCACACGAATATACCGACAAACAGGCAATGGGACAACAAAATGCCACAAAAAGCGACAGGTCATCTTCAAAGACTACTGAAATGGTATCATTTTAATCGTTATGGGCAGTGGAGATCACTAAACTGCGTATCGTTTAGCCCAGTCAGCTGGTTAGCATTGCGTGCTAACTAGTGCAGAGACTCGACAAAAGCTCGACTAACACGGTCTATTGTGCCACGAACGTTGTTCAGATCTCACCCAAGAGTCCCTGTCAACACTTCACAGCCTCACAGTCCGAGTTTACTCACTGTTTTTAAGTGAAACTGAAGGGTTTGTGGCCGTTCCCAAAGTGCCGAAGCTCCAGAGCTCGGAGTTTCAGTCCTGACCGTTTCCGGCGCGAAACGTCATTGCCACGTCCACGAGCGAAGCACGCGCCCCGCCCAAGCGCGTGAGCGATGACGCAAGACGACACGAAGAATTAGCCCTCCTTTGACATCACCTCTGGGTTTTCGGTTTTCGATATCTGTTATGACATCACAGTTAAAAACATTTTTTCTTGTTTTTCATGTGAAACCTGTGTCCAGCTGCTTTCAAATGTAATTTAAAGAATCAGTTCGTACCGCCAGATGGCGCCACTTTGCTCAAAATTGGATGAGGGTTGCACATGGTGAAAGCACACTATATGGAGAAAAGTATTGGGACGCGTGAAAATCACACCAACAGGGAGACATAGAGACTTTGATATGGAGTTGGTCCCCCCTTTGCAGCTATCACAGTATCCACCCTTCTTGGAAGGCTTTCCACAAGATTTTGGAGTGTTTCTGTCAGGAATTTGTTCCCATTCGTTCTGCAGAGCATTTATGAGGTCAGGCACTGATGTTGGACGAGAAGGCCTGCCTCGCAATCTCCGTTCCAGTTCATGCCAAAGGTGTTGGATGGGGTTGAGGTCAGGACTCTGTGCGGGCCAGTCAAGTTCTTCCACACCACAACCATGTGTTTGTGCACTGGGGCAAAGTCATGCTGGAACAGAAAATCTTCTTCCCCAAACTGTGTCCACAAAGTTGGATGCATGGCGTTGTCCAGAAGATCTTGATATGCTGAAGTATTAAGATTGCCCTTCACTGGAAGTAAGGGGGCCTAGCCCAATCCTGAAAAACATGTGTGTCCCAATACTGTTGTCTATATCCAGTATTAAAGATCTAAATATGGATTTGTCCTTGACCAAGCTGAACACATAGATGAATAAGAACACCAATTAAGATAAGCAGGAGAACCACACTGTCTTTGTAGTCCTAGAGAAAGGGCTTGAGATAAGTGTCACTTTAAAAAAATGAGAAAGAAACAACTAAATCACACATACACACACACACTTGAGGCCCGCATTATAGTACCTCAACAAGAAGCAGCATGTTTGGCTCTGTATTGTGTCCTCCCTTTTCATGGAAGTGCTTTTTGTTGCTGTAGTCATTTCTCCTTACACAGCCTTATAGATTTTTTGTTTTTTAAATCCCCATACTCATGTGAAAGGCATGTTCATGGGAAAAACAAACATAATTTATTATAACTGTCAGCATTATAGGTGTGCCTTAACACTCCCCCTCCCAAAAAAAAAATCTGTGGTAAACTCATCAGACCAAACATCAGCCAGTTACACAAATGGCTACTATTAGACAAACACACTGTTTTTCTCTCAGGTCTCTTTCTCTTACATATACATGCGCCTGGTGTTGTCGTCTCTCTGATGCCATCAAAACACGTATGCACGTACGTTCATGTTGTCCAGATACCATCCAGAACCTCCCTGAACACAGCTGCTACAACAAAGAGTCACAGTGTAAACATGACTGGTGTTTTATCATTATGGCCACAGAGAGGGAGAGAGAGAGAGAGAGGTGAAAGAGTGAGAGAGAAAGAGAGACAGAGAGATATGGATGGATAGTTGGAAATAAACAGAACTTTGTTTTGAGATGGAAATGTAAGGGATGAGTGTGAGAGAGCAAGATAGAACCCCTGGGGAGAAAAAGAAAAAGAGATGATAAAGCGAACTGGCCCGTTTGTTTTTCAGCTTAAGGGAATTCTTAAGAGACTCTCACTTATATAAGAGACGGAAGGGTTTTTCACTGTTTTACATCTCACAGAGATTAACAGAGTATAGAACGACTGATAGGGAGGAGGAGAACAGCTAAAAAGCTGGATGAAAATGTTCCCCTACTTCTTGATGTATGACTCATTCTGTCTCTCTCTTTCTCAGCCTTTCCTTATTTTGTGACAGGGTGCTAAATTAGTCCTGTCTCAGAAGCTTGACAGACAGGTAGACAAGCATCAGCTTAGAGATTCTAGCTGCTTCACACTCCTTACTTCTCTTACTCTTTCTGTCTCTCTCTTGCTCTCTCCTCTCTGTCTCTCTGCCTTTCTACCCCCCCACAACACACACATTCTCTTATTAAAAAAAGGTTATTGCATCATCTACAGTCTTTAGATAGCAAGATAGCCTCTGTGGGTGATGCAATGAAAATGATGTTAGGCTTTGATAATGTCACCAGAATCGCATATCAGGGTCTGCATTCAAACGCAAAACACAATCCCCCCAAAGGACCTTCACCCACCCCAACCCCGTCCCTGCCCACCCAATGTGAGGGAAGATAACATAAACACAGAGCACTACAGAGCTGCTCGGCTTCACAAAACGCTAGCTATAAAAACTGACCTCCAAAAAACGGCCAGCATCACTCGTCCCTGACAGCTGAGCTTTTGTAACAGTGCCGACAAATGTGGCCCATCCATGCCTCAGCCACAAATCAGTTTTTTTCATAGCAACTGTTCTACAGCCAAACAAGCTTACGAATGTCAGCAAATATCCAATTCAAATGGAGGTTGATTCACAGTGTTGAAACTCTGCTATGCTACTGAGCTGGACTTTGTGCCTGTAGCTACTATAGTGCTAATTTACATCACAATGTACATCATGAATTGGAAGTCCAAAACCACAGACCAACCTCATTTGTGCTGTTTAACTGAACGTAGGGTGATGCAGTATGTGAAATATTGAATGAACATTATTGTATTAGTAGTTTTTACGTCTGATCCTACTTGTGAAACCCTGAAAAATGTGCTAGATTTTGTATCAGGTATTGTGAAAATGTATTCCATTTCCAACAAATTAATGTTAGCACAAGCATATAATTAAAAACTATATCCAATCCTAACATGTGATCCGTTACACTCATACACAGTTTAATCGATGGTCTGAACCCAAAACAGGACCACCAGTCAGCAGGAAATATTTGGGTGTTACATCATTCTCAGCACTGTAGTGACACAGACATAGTACTGCCATATCAGTGTGTATGTGTGTGCTGCACATTTATCACTCACAGCAGTGCAGCTGGATTTTTTAAGCACCCCAGTGTTTTGCTCCACCCATCCCTAGTGTTTAGACGAGGTGCAGGGCAGATGACATTGGCACCACCACCACCACCACTGCTGATTCACGGCGCGTTTGTGTGTTAGCGAGACAAGGCACTGACTCAGCAGCGGCGGGGCAGGAGGAGGGAGAGAGATAATATTTTTTCTCTCATCATCGTGCCACTGGCAGCAGCCTGCCTGTGCCCTCCCAGAGGCACACGATAATTATCATCGTGTTTGTCTTTCATTACTACTAAGCTACAAGGGAAAAATGAGAAAGGGAGAGAGGGACAGAGGACAGAAAATGGGAAGGGGAGGCTCAAATGAGAGATAAGGGCCATGAATCAGGCAAAGATGAAAGACAAAAAAAGAAGAAAGGGTGTTTTACAGAAGGAGATTTACAGAGGGCATCTCCAAAGTCACCAAAAATCACATAACTTTCTCAAAAATAGGACATTTCACTTTAATAATACAGTATATTGAACATTACATTATGGCTATTGCTGACTGGATGTCTACTGAATGCACGTCAGGTTATATACACGTCGCAGACATAATTCTGATCATGTGTTCTGATTTTCAGATTGAACACTGTAACACAAACTTGTTCACAAACAGGAAAATAGGGCACAAATGGTGTAGCAGCAGTAAGACTATTGATTTCTAGTATACATATACAGGATACACAGAACATAGAGTACAGCTTTATAGGGTGGTGTCTAGTTTGGTCTCAGGTGTCTTTCAAAGCCATGTATCTTGCCTTCTAGAATGCCTTCTGTACATTAGTGAAGGAGCATGGAAACACTGAATTTGACTGGTACATTCATCAACAGTATATGCAGTTGGTATATATTTATATTCCCATGATTTCATTTATATGCTTGTTGCAGTAAATTTAACTGTACAGAGTGTAGAGGTGGTATACTTTACTAGATAAAGACAGACTAGTTTACCCAGATATTAGATTATGGTCATTCAAGGGAGAACTAAATTTAGCAAAGCAGACAACAGGACACTACAGTGTCTGGTCCACAGAGGGAAAAAACAAAACTGCACAAATATACAACAGAAAACTGCACAACAGAAAATGAATGAGAGCCCAATATTAAATACATATACGAAGAAAGCAGACAAGTCAGGGATCCTTTTATTTTCATTATTGCAGATATATGCTCAATACATGGTCTTTCTGTGGGCATTCTATTAAATTTAATATTGCAAAATCTCAAGGTCCCTTGTTTGCGTCATGGATTTCAGACAGGCTACATGATGACTACCTAAAGGTAGTTAAGTGTCTGTGGTCAGTATACGGATACTATTTGTTACCTGTCACCTAAATATACAATATATATAACTTACAGATTATTTCATTTGTATGGACCTGAGCATTGACAGATGACTAATGATTTCAGAAGAATACTGAACTATATTTCATCTAATACACTAATAGTCTCACAGTTATAGTCTAATGCATGTCACAAAAAATATCCCAAAGCAATATTGAAAAGCTTGATACAAAATGCAACTCAATATAAAAATAAATACATTATATTTCAGATACCCTACAGTCAGTGCAGAAGATTGTTAAAGTAACAAATGAACATCATAATCAATATATATATATGTGTAGAGAATTGTAGTTGCAATTAAATAGAGGGCTGGATTCTCCATTCTACCACATGGACCCACACATAGACATATACTGGGGCTAGGAATGTGTACGCAGCGGGCCACCCAGGCTGTTTTTTTTTAAGACAGATAATATGAAAACAAAAGCTAAACAACACAGATGCAGTCCAAAGATGCACCTTTTTTTTAGAACAAAATGAAGCTATAATAACATTAGTAAAACTGACATAACAACTGAATAAGGTATAAACATATAAAATCTTTCTAAAAGAATTTCTTCTCTCGATATTAACAACGAAAGCTTATATTTCACTGTTTATTTGTTTGTGTCTGTGTGTGAGAAATACAGAAAGAGGTAGGGACACGAAACAGAGTGTGTGCATAGATGAGGTAAAGGAGAGAGAAAAAAGAAAGAAGGAAGAAAGTAAGACTAAGGAGAAAATGTGAGTGTGTGGCTACGCATGAGAGAGGTTGTTGTTACTGTGTGTGTGTGTGTGTGTGTGTGTGTGTGTGTGTGTGTGTGTGTGTGTGTGTGTGTATGTGGTGCGCACCAGTGGAATATAGCCAGGTTTCTTTTACTATTGACATTCCCCTCACTGCCTGGCCTGAGGAAAACGCTCATTCAATCCCCAAAAGAAAGAGTGAGACAAAAAAAGCAAATCAAACACACAAAAAAGCCTCACTGATACAGCCCCCCGAGGCCACACGATAAGCCTAAAGAGGCTGAGAATAAATCAGGCCTGATGCACGGACCCTTAATCATTCAACACGGAGACCACACAGACACCGATCCATCCATTCAGCACAACTCAATACCAGCCCCTCAGACGCTGTATGCATGCCCAGGGCAGATGGGAGATGTCTTTATGAGTGGTGATCATGACATTTGAGCTCTTGGAGAAATGCTTTTTTTTTTTTGTTTCTTGGCAATTTTTTATTTTAAAAAAAATTATACACATTTGTGAATGTGGACAGAAGTCAATACCCTTTCAGAACTCCCTTTCCATTAGGTTTACACTATCACTGTTCATGTGATAATCTTAAATTCAGCCATAGGCTTTGCAAGCAATAAAATATTCACATCACGTGGATCAGCTTTTTCTAGTAGCACAGATTCTCACAATAATGAACTTAGCCCATCATATATAGGGGGGCTTGATGTCCTTGTTTCATATCATCCACAAGTTAAAGCTGAGCAAAGACAGGGGAACGTGTTCTCATATGCATCATCCTTCTCTGCCTCCAGTAGCCACTTCTTCTGCTCCACACTGTGGATATGATGGGCTGTCGCAGCAAGATGCTTTTGAAGCTTAGTGATGAGATTCGGCGACACGCGGTATACACACACCAGTACCGGGACACAGATACCAATCTGAATACATGCATCTAACACTGCACTAAAGAGTGGTGGGGCGGGAGCAGGGAGGGAAAAGGTTCATGTCCCAGAATCCAGCTACTCTTTGTGAAGTGAACTCTACTCCAGAACACCATGATAAAGACACTGAGCATGGATAAACCTTTCACCTTCTTAAAAGATGGATGAGGTTACTGGTGCTTGTAACCAGGGGACAGAGAGACCTCTCACATCATTAAACCCTCATGGACTCGCATCTGAAAAAAATAAAATAAAAAAGGGCTAAAAATAGGGCTATTTCTTTTGAAGGGATGTACCAAAGGGAGGTACCAATATGGAATTTCTGGACCAATAGCTTAACTACGGTCAGATATTAAGAAGTGACCATTTTACTCAGTAAGCGAAGGACAATGTTTACAGAAAAGTAACTCACTGATTTAAATGTTATGTTATCACAGCAAAGCTAAATGAGATATGACTGTAAACATTTGTGTTAGTACACTTTGTACTTACATTTAGGTTGACTAGATGGCAATAAATTACTAACTTTCATTATTGGCTATAACTCCAAAATTACTCTAATAATAATGACAATAATAATAATAATAATAATAATAATGAAATTTTCTAATTTATTGGGCAATTATGTATCAGCCTGCACTCAAGCATTAATGGCAGTGTTAGCATGACCAATATGTGACACCTAAAAATGTGTTCATGTTTACCTGCAGCTGCCCTGGTTAAGTTTCTTGCCTCGCTTGGTGCAGCTCAGCTCTCGTAAACTGCATGTGCACTTGCATGTAGGGGGCTGTGATGTCATCCTGCGGCCAGGGCAAGGAGGGCATTGCGTCACAGCAGGGGGAGGAGGGGGTGTGCTTGGTGGGAGAGTGGGAGGTGGAGGTGTAGTAGGAGCTGGGGTCCTATAAGGATGAGAAAATGGGTAAATATGTTGCTTATCTCTTTTAAATGTGATAAGAAAAGACAATAAAAAAAGCTGATGAAATGATTAAATAATGTTAAAAAGGTCTAAATATTTGCATTTTATGTACACAAAACAAAATAGACTTAACTGATTTAACTAAACTAATTTCACATATATTTTAACAACAAAAAAATATTGGGAGTGTTTTTATTACTAGGCATTCCAGAATTACACTTTAATGTACCTGCATACAGCTGTTCTGCAAACTTTAAAAATGTCTTTTCCTAATGTTTTTTCTAATTTTCTGAAATGCAAAGTTGCACAGACCTAGAAACATCAGTGAATCATTTTCCATATATGTTTACAGCAAATCCGGTTTCATTATATTGGAAAAAATGATTCCAAACTAGATCTGAAAAGTTCAAAAGCATTTAAATTGCTAAAAGGATCAACACTCACAAAACAGATCTTTTATCATGTATTAACATATGCCAAAATCCTTTCCTTCATAAGATGATCTGAATCTCTCCTTTTTTTCATGTTAAGCATAAAGTCTTAACATAAAACAGGAGAGCACCAGGATGGTAAAACGTCCAATGCTTCTAAAGGTCTAGTGTTTCTGCTATTCATAACAGCAGGCTAACAAGTCTATAGGCCAGATTCTCCCCCCCACTTAACTAATCTGGAATGGATAAAGGAGGAAAAGAGGAAATCTACAGCTGAGTGGGTTAATTTAGGAAGGAATCTATCTTTGTCTGTGTGTAAGTGGTTGAGGAAACTGAGAGTCACGCTGGGGGGAAGGGGATGCTGTGTTCTGGCACACAAATTAGCCTGATTTCACACCTGCCACTGAATCCATCCATAGAGGAGTGAATGATGGATAGCAGGGAAGGAGAGAAGATCCAAAAGAAGTGCCCTGTGCTTGCCCTCTCCATACATATGATGGAGGGATAAAGGGGAGGGGGGGTTAATCTGTTAACTCAGAGTAGAATTAATTGGTATTTATTATGTGGAAGTGAATAATGTATGTGTATACGTGCAGCACTACACAAGCATTTTAGAGTGTTTTGAATCCAGCAAACTTCGCTCTTACCAAAGAGGGCTTTTTTTCTGCTCTCTTTTTTTGTTTTAAAAAGATTGACTTGTCATGGTTCTATTATGATCCCATTTCCATTTCCTCTACTAAAAAGGCCTTAAAGAACTGTCTTTTAAAAAGTGCAGAACCTTGAGACTAGCATGAATGTGAGATCCAAGATGCTGAATGATGGATTTTGAAACACAATTTGAAACCAAATGATGTCATACAGATTGACCAAATTACTTTTTTCTTAATCCAGGTTTCCCGTTGTAGGCATATTCCATAAATTAAAAAGGAGAAACATACGTAGGTTTTGTCTTGATGTGTTTCTTTCGTTTTGGCTTTCCCCGCTCCCTTTTTTTCCCTCTTCTTGTCGGCCGTGGGTCTTCCCTTCAAAACAAAGATGGACAGGCACAGTTAATGCAGTGACACTTTTCCACTGGTTTCCAATGCTAAATGGTGTCATGGTCAATGCTACACACAGGGCTGACACATCGGAATGACTAATTTTCATGCCATGTGACTTTCTTTCTTAATTCTTGTGATTCTTCGGCTGCTTTTCGGGAGCTCCCCGAGAGGCCAGTGGCCTAATTAAGCAATAAAACGAATGTTCTGTTTCTCAATTCAGATGGAGTTCTGGGTTCTGACACACGTCCAGCTTTTCAGACGCAGGCCAGCTGGACCCACACACAGGACCAACGGCAATTCAGAAAAGTGAAGCGCCTTCTCACTTCTACTAGTCACTTTAACTTTGACAAGTCTATTATAGAGAGCCAGACAGCCACTGTTTTTAAAACAGCTTCAGTTTGTTCAGTGAGTTTTTCCATCCAGATAGCATGTGATTAACAAATGCAATCCAGGAGTGAATCTTGAAGAAAAAGTATGACATGGACATTAAACAATGTTATGTAATCTTCAAATGTTTGTTCCTCCCTGCACCTTGGAGTTTTCCAAGTGGAAAGAGGTTAGACAGAGTGCGCAGGAGCTTAATTTTACTAAACTTGGATGGCTCTGTACTCTAGCAACAGGACTATGCAGAATACTTAAGAACGTTGCCAAAAAAGTAATGTGGAAAAAAAGTTATTTTTAAATACTCTTTTAGACATACCCCTCCTCTCATGTATGACAGTTTTTGTGCTATAATTCTAAAATGTTTATTATGATGATACACATAGGATGCCATGCATATTCCATGAATATGAAATGAGAGTGTGTGCATATAAAATTTTTACATGTATGCAACTCTCAGTTTATAATTAAAAATCTAAAAATAGAACTATTGCCACCAGCTAGAACTGTGCCAAATTACAGGGTTGGGATGTAAAGGAATCGTAGTATTGATAATATCTATTCAAGATACATAAATTAAGTACCTGTATTCAGTTCACATTATACTTTGAAAAGCATTATTCTGAATAGTAATTTTTTCATGTTATGCTGAATACTTTTATAATGCTTACCCATTGTATAATATAAAAAAACACAAGGCTTGTTTATTAACTATTTTAAATTCAGTATGTAACATGAATAAAATAGCTAAAAAGCAAACACTGTAGCCTGTGCTAAAGCCTGAGTAAACAGATAAATCAATGAGACCAGCCAGTTATTAATCTCAGCATCACTAAATTCATTTGATGATTGATCAAACTGAACTGAAAATCACATAGTCACATACTTTTTAGTCACATTTACAAGATTTTGTTATTGGGATGTGATTAGCATAGTGAGTAAGGACAACATTTGTTTGCAAAAACCATAAAAACTGAAAAAAGTCCAAATAAAACTCAGTACATTTACCAAAAAGCATCCCGTTATTGCTTAGTTCATCACGTCTGCATTGGGGTATGGTGGGAGCAGCATGATGTATTCTACATGTGTTCTGAATATGGTGCTTTTCTATGTATAGTAATGCAATACATTATGGAATACAGATCTACTGCATTCAATATTCAGTCATCACTACTTTTTTCAGTATTCTGACCAACTCTTCTAATTTAACACATAGTGCTGAATGAATTCGTTTTGATGTCAATCCTCATTTGGCCATGGTGCATGTGATAAGATGAGTAATAAGCTGGCAGCTCTGAAAGCTGCTGGTGCTTTCTCACACTACATTAACTCAACAGGCAGCGCCAAAACACTACAGTCAGCATCATGGAGACAGACGTGTGTGTGTGTGTGTGTGTGTGTGTGTGTGTGTTAGACAGAGATTGAGGGAGAAAGTGAGACAGTGTATATAAACTGGAAATGGCTAATGCCACATCATGACCTAAATACAGACACACAGATGCACACATGCACATACACACACCCACACACAATCATACATCCTTTACCTGTCTGACTCTAGATGAACACCAGCTTTTAGCCTGGAGAAAAAAAGACAACAAAAATGCAAATCAATGTCAGTTTTAAACTTTTGTGAACATGTCAAAACAGCAATTCCTCACAGAGACTTACCACTGTTTACAGCTAAGAGGGGGACCACTCAGAACTTGGCTTCGACATTTTAGTGACGCAGCAGGATAAACTCCAGTACTGTACACATACTGGTAAAAAAGTGCCTGATTTAAGTAAATAAAGTTGCATTGGCAGAGTGCGAGGTTAAGGTTAAGAAACTCCCAGTAAGTCAATGGTGCGTTTGATGGGTTCAACATGGCGAGCCCCAGTGTATACATGGCAGCCCCATTTTACAATGGAAGAAAAGCAAGAGGACCACATGTAAATGATCTTACTGAACGCTCAGCTCCACCCATGACCCTAATCCTAACCCCTGGACTGTGAAAGAGCTTTTGATACGAATTATACAATGCCTCTATAAAGACCCAATACAGACAGCACGGCTGGACGCCAAAAAAGGGGGCTTTTTAGGATACTCAGCTTTTGGGGGTATAGCTTTTTTCAGACTGCATATAAAAAGGTCCCCATAGGGACCGAGGGTACTTATGCATATGACTGGGTGAGAGTATATTTATGTGACCACAGTGAACTTGACAGATATTCATTAAAAAAAGGGAAACTGTCACATGGAAATGCAACCTCTTGTATCTCTTGTTTGTTAAATCAAATTTGGCATGCTTTCTTTTGATGTATAGTATACTCAAGGCTGAATCAACTACAGGATGAACATATGGGTCAGTGTGTCAGACAGTCGATGTATGGATGTGAATATGAATGTATGCAAGTATGAGAATGTGTGTGTGGCTCACCTGCACTCACACTGGCTATGTTCTACGAAGGGTAACTGCACAATCTCGTGCTTCATGTATGTGGTTTTCATCAGCTGTGGGGGTTAGACAGAAATGTAGCAGTCAAGAATCAGCATTAAGACACACATACACATGCACCCACACTCGTGCACGCACACACATAGCTCTGCATAGTAATGACTCCAGCTTTTATCCTTCGATCACTCAAAATGGTACGTGACCAGAGTCCCATCCAGCCCTGTCCACTCCACATGAGACTTCATCGACCCCTATCTGAATATGGATGACTGCCGCACGCTGTGTGTGAGTGTGTGTTTCCGTCCAAACACATTTTTTCTCTACCACGCTGAGTGAGATTCTGAGATCTCACGTTGTGTGGAGACAGTTGGTGTGTGGGTACATGTAACACAGCTTTTAGTTGCATTGTTATTTCTATGTTTTCTATAGATTTGTGTGTACATTCATATTGTCGATGTACTGTTAGTACATATGTATGTGTACTATTGGCATATGAGTATGAAATAGCTAAAAAATATCAGAGCAATGTGTATATTATATTTTAGACAGTGTCGGTGAAATTTGAATTTTGAAATATGGAAGACTTTGGGGTGCCTCAAACGTGCGGCATCAGTGTTTATCACTCTGGTAAGCACATTTATTCTGAAATCTTCAACATCAAGTTTTGTCTAGACAAACCATCAAGTTTACAGTGCATCCATACAAGATTACGAACTATATAGTAGGGATTTGAGGGCATCTGTATGTTTATGACTGATTTACACAAGATAAGATGGGAGTGGCTGTTCAATTTACACATTGTCATCACACCCAAATGGCTTCATTCTCAGGTTCCATACAAATGCCTACTCACAGGTAGGAAACATTTACAAAAACTTTATTTAATCATTTCATTTACCCTAAACAGTTACTTAGCTGCTTTAAGTTAATGTGTTATTGGCACTGACAGTAGCACTGAAATTTACAATCAGCATTGTCACAAAAATTCAAACCTGTTTCATGTTCAAGGGCATACACTTGAGGTAAGACTTTACAAATAGGTTTGATTTTGACTAAAGAGAAAACAAGTAAATTCTTCTCTGAATGCCTTCATACTTAAGAACAGCTGTGAAGAGTGCTTTCCCACAGTATATGATGTATCATTTAATGACATGGTGTCTGCAATTAAGATAATCTGAGGTTATTTATGTTTCGTTTTATAGCAGGTGAATCTTTACTGCTGCAGGAGCGCTCAGTCTGTAAAAACTGCTGGCTCAGAAAACTCACTGAGATAAAGCCCATGTAAAACTAAAACAGTTCAAATTGTGGGCATATATTCAAGTTCATATGTACTGAAGGAAGTAAGGAGTGTGTGTGTGTGTGTGTGTGTCTGATTCTATTGCTTAGTCAATCTGAGTAGTTATTATGGTACCTCCATGGTGCGTGTATCTGTGTGCGAGGGCACACATTCAAGAGCCTCATCGGAGCAGCAGCCCCCACAGCGTCTGAGCGGAACACACGATGGAAGGAAGAGGCTGTGCGTCTCCCTTGGGAACTCCTGCCACACCTCTACTAACGTCTCCCTCGGCTGGCAGCCACTCCGCTGATACACATCCAACCATCTGATGACTGTGTCGAAAAGAGAGAGAGAGAGAGAAATAAGGGTAAGACAAAATAAGGATGAGAGAGGAAATTATGAAAAATAGAATAACTTTAAATGATAAATATCTTAACAAAAATTAATTATTAAGATATTTAATAAGTGACCAGTTAAATGCACATGGGTCAAGCCTATTTAAATGAACTGGATGCAACTGCAGTGATAATAGTGTTCTTAATAGAAATGAATCTTGAAGCTTGTGTTCCAGTATGTACTATGCACTATTATGAGGGCAACTGTGCATCTGCTGGTAGAGGTTTAGAGTTTAACTGTAATTGGGAAAAGGGCAGTAAGAGATGGCTGGAACAATAAATAAACACATCCTGAAGACTATAATAAGAACCATCTAATTATTAGTCTGAAAATCCACTTTTCATGACTTCTCAAAATTCAATAAAACAGACTTACAAGAAAAAATATTTCTATTGGTCCATTTGACATTAAATGTTCTTATAGTATAACATGCTTTGAAATTGTGCAAACACGAGAAAAAATAGAGTGACAAGGTCACTCAGAACAATATACATGCATCAAGCAACTTTCAGTGCTTAGACTTCATGTGTTTTTGAATCAGAGTGCAGAGACGAGTACCTTGCCCTGATCTGTGGTTCTTTGTGGGCTGCCATTGAGTTAACTGAAAGAGAAGACACAGATACAATCAGACATAACAAAGTAAGAACAGACAGCAACAATAACATAAGACAAAACCACATAGCCGCTTTAGCAGGTCTACAGAGAAATGCATAAAACAGAGGGACAAATGGTATCAATATGTCATGTAGGCTCTAAATCTGATGGCTGATGAACTGGCAGCTGATACATTCAGCAACATTTCAAGGAGGTTTTAATTAAAAATATTTTAATTAACAGTAATTAGTTTTAGCTAAGTTCATCTAATGATCACCACAAAATTGATTCAGGAAAGTCATGTCTTGATCTTGATTCAGTGCTGCAGACATTATATTTGTTTGAACCAGGATTGTGAATTCAAAACTAATTATGAATTAAAAATGTGCAAAATATCAAGGCCAAGCACGCGGATGTTGACATGCTACATATCAACAAATAAACTGGAGATATTGCTCTAGCTTTTCGACCACAATACAAAATTCGATCAAATTCATTTTTGAAATATATTAAAATGTTAAAATGATCCCCTGCACTGGCGGGCATTGAGATAAGAACAGGAAGTTGCACACATTCACAGGAACACGCCCCTCAGTACTGTTGGGTCCACACTCTGGAGCAAGGTCACAGCAAAGAGAGAGCAGACTTTGCACTACAACACACACACACACACACACACACACACACAAAATGCACAAACAGTGCAATCTGCCTTTGCCCGAGTTGGTGGGTGCTTTAAGTGAATGAAAGTGTGTGTGGTTTCTTCTGCATGTCTAACTATCCTAATATGGTTTGCTTACGTGCATTTACACACATTCACACCTACATACATACACTCAAGTATTGAAGCATAGTTTTCTGAATGTTAAGAATTGTGAGACAGCTTTTCATTCCAGTCGTTACATTGAAAAATGCCGCTATTAAGCAAAGTGAATAACAGTGTATTTAAAATCAGGTAATGAACAGGTAAAGATTAACAGGTATTTTTGACATTACATGAGAATGGCAACTGCTCATGACAAACGGCAAAGACAGATATAAAATTACTTAAATCGTTTTACGTTAACTTACAGTGGAAGCTAATAATCTGTTTTCCTTCTGTTGTAAAGTTACTGTTTTGGAGATATGAGGTTTTATTAAGGCAGCAGTGATATTAATGAAACCTTTTATAGGACTTCCTAACTTGGTAGTGATTTAGGCAGGACCTCATTACAGCACAAATTCATGGCAGTTTACACAGAACTGTGGCTGTGTAGTACAATGTTTTGGGAGGTTATTAGACACCATCAGTGTTGCAATATGAGTTAAATATCAGTCTCTTTCTCATCTTCCTTTCTGCTTAACACAGCTATTGTGAAATACAGCCTCTAAGCTTGGAACAGGCGGGGAGGCTGGCACTGCCACACACACACACACACACATACATAGATCATCTCAGTGCTGCCAGCTCTTGCAGCAGCAGCTTGGTTCAGCTACGTCAGTCCCCCCTCTAACACCCTTTGATCCCCAGCACAGACCATCAGCTCGGGGCCCGCAGCCCCTTCACCTGTGCCAGTCTGACCAAGCAGATGTGCCTATAAAATATCTAGTAAATAAATTACTGTTTCTCCTCATTTTCTCTCTTCCATAGCAGGTGCACAGATTTCTAAAATGCTAAGGAGACCGCCACAAGAGAGCTGAGTATGGACAGTGGATGACATCATCGTCTCCCCACCTGGTGATAACCCCCTCATAAGAGAAGCCTGAGTCATTGGAAGTGTCTGCGTGCACAAGAGCGGAGAGAGAGTAAAAATAAGAGAGCGAGAGAGAGGGGGGAGGCAGGCAGAGAGAGGGGGAGTGAGACTATATAGATTTATACAGGCACCTCAAGTAGGTGTGGGGCTCAAAGGTCATAGTAGGGTCACAAAGACTACAGAGGAGTATTATGAGATGCCATTGGCTTTTAACAAAGTACTTAGTGGATCTAAATCTGACTTGGATCGCATAAATCTGACATAGATATTGATCATCTGAGGCAGAGCTGAAAGTCTATAGTAGTGAGTATTATACTAATGTCTGTTACTGATGTTAGAATGCAGCGAGGGTGGTAATAAGACTACTTGGTCCAAATCCTGTATATTCTCAGTGTATGCAGCCATAAAGCATGGCACCAGATTCACGTAGCTCTACTGAGTACTGAGAACCACGTCGTCTCTTCTAGTTAGGCAGGATAGATACACAACCATTCAGGAAGCAGCACACAACCCTTCTGGTGCTGAGTTCAACTAACACAGCCCAACACAAACACACCACAAAACGATCCTTGAGGCGAAGACGTGCTGGTATCATGTAGGCTCTCCTTTGTTATTTATCTCTCCTTTATCATGAAGCTGCAGCTTCTTTAAAATGCACAACCTTTGAGTTAAGCCAGTGTCAACGACCGAGAGGTTATTTAAACACAAACCCGTAAAAGGCCTAAAAGTGTTGAGCATTAACTCTGTGCAATAAAATTCTAGAGCAACTGGGGACAACCTTACTTTGCTCTAGGTGAATGGCATGACACAGAGCAAGAAACTTTAGTTTTAAAAAAGGGCGTAGGTAACTTATCTTACCGGTGCCTTGGCACAGTGCGCTGGGAATCTGATGAGGGACACTAAGTGGAACATGCCGAGAAGAACTTGCAGCCGTGTGCCCATGGTTGGTTGTTGGCCAGCTTTAAGTAAAAAAAAAAAAAACACGTCTGTAAATGACACCTCTGCCTGACTACTTTCCCCAAACACGATCCTCAGCCTTCACATCCACTGGACCAGGCGCCCGGATCCGAGACCATGATAATTCCCCCAGTCGATCTTCGATAGGCAGGTCAGGCATTGCCCTTGTCATTGCTTCATGTGAGCTTGCGGGACGCAGGTGCAGAGACGATGGCGAGCTGGGGAAGTTTGCAGGCAGGGAGAAGGTCCGAATGATGCTGGCCCTCTCACCCAGCTCAGACAGGTCACTTTATAAACAGAGGTGCGTCCGTCTCACGCTGTCCCCCCTGGCTGTATATTCCAAAAAAACACGTCCACGCACTTCTCTCCAGTTGGAAGAGGTCCGTTATAATCCCACGGACCGCAGTTACCTGCTAAAGGGAGAGGTAGGAGACAGACAGCAGCAGGCCACTGTACGCCCCTATTTTTAGTGCAGACGCGTATTTTTAGAGCAGAGCGCGATGCCCGTGGCTCCGTGAAGCGTCTCCCTCTCTGGCCCTTCGCTAGGTCACGGCTCAGCCTTGCGCCTGCCTCCCCTCCAGCCCCCCAAAAGGATGACGTTTCTGTCCACACACGCGGTGTGTTTCGCTTTTTAGTCCGCTGGAGGAATAGCCCCCAGGCTGCCAGGCAGTCAGGGTGTGTATATGACAGCGAATCGAGCTGTTATGAGAAAGTCCAGAGCTCGTCGTGGCGGAGCAGCTTTCCTCCTCTTTGCCCTTCAGCCACAGAGCGCGCGCACCCAAACTCCAGCCTCGCGCGTAACAGACCGTCGCGAGGCCAACTTTTTCTTTTTTTTCACTCTCTCTCTTTCGCTCTCTCTCTTTCCACTGTGTAGACCTTGCTCACGCACAGACCGGTGCAGGTGTAACGCTGCTTCCACTCAACACAAGGCTGGCCAATCATTAACAAGGTTTGGATACTTGGGTTAAACAAATTATAATTAATTTTGCATTACAAAATTGTTACTTTTTCAATCTGAGCATTTTATTAAGCATATAAAGTCTATAATAATCAATAAACTGCAGGAGAAATATGCCCAGTGACAAACAGTATTTAAGGTGCACTCTTTTCTAATACAGCTGTTGGCTTGTGAGCCCACATATCATTTAATCTCCATAGAAAAGCACTCCCAGTAGAGTAGGACGCTCAAGATCCCAAGGTCACTAAGCATCAGCTAGGGGTGTATAAAGCACCCCAGCACAAGGCAGTGGAGCTTTGAAGTGATGGAGCACCATACAGTACATTTGGAATGAGTTGAAGTGGTCCACAGCCAATCATCCAATATCAGTACCTGACCTCAGCAATGCCCTAGGACTACTCCAATGCTCTACTATAGTCTTTTTAGAAGAATAGAGACTGTTACTGGTGCAAGTAAGGGGACAAGGTCCCTATTAATACTTGATTTCAGAACAAACACTGGATTGGTGGGTGACCCTTGGACATACAGTGTACATTATTATGAAGAAATTGCGTACCATGGCCCATTAGCTAGTGGCCAACACAAAGTCTGTGAACTATAATTTCTTACAATGCCAAGCTTAACCCAAAACTACTTAATGACCCTTCCAATCTTCACTTGCATGTGAAGACCCCCCGACGTCACAGGTAAGTATGTTTGGGTTATGTGGGGCACAAGCCAGATGTGGGATCATGGAATGCGGGTTGTTATCTCCACTGCTTTACAGGCTTGAGAGTGGTAACAGAGCTTACTGCTATAACACCACTAAAGGCCTTCTGTGTTTCAGACGAGCTCAGCCAAAAGGAAGAATTAATGATTTTTGACAGTATTATTCTCAGCTACTTCAGTACAATAATCTTGTCCGCCTCACATTTAAAAGTCTAGCATCGGTACCAGCATCTTGCACAAAAATAATCGGCAATATCCCATCCAATAAGCCAAAGCCAAGTGTTGTGAGTCTGACTCATTCCTGAAAGTTGGTATCTCTGAGATCAGCTCGAGAAGAGAGCGGCACCTGCATATGGGCCTGTGCACATTATCAGCCAATCAGATCAGTGCATGGCGTGGGCCTCGGAGTTACAGAGGGTAAAAGGCCCACACGGTCAACATCCGCACACGAGAACATTCCGGAACACATCTCCGGCATGAGGTCCTTCATGTGAAACCGCTTGTCAAAGGTGACAAGTGACAGTAGAGAATGACAAATGACCATTTCAGCACGAAGGGATGAGTGTAAAATGACTCTGAAAACTGTAATTCATAATCAATACAAAATGTTCCAAGGAGGTAAAAACGGAAAACATGTAGCCATAAAAAGCAAAATAAATAAATAAATAAATAAAAATAAAGGTGAAGGATTAAAAGTATTATCCGAGAAACTGACTACTCATCATTGAACAGCAAAAAATAAAACAACAGACGTAGGCAATAGAAGAAGAACAAGTGAGCAGTTTTTGTCCCAGCAATTCTAGGATACAAGAGTTCACATATGCCAATGATATAAGAAAGACTATAACAATATGCATGTTTGAACAATGGAAAACTGTCAAAGAAAACTGTCAAAGAAGCACAATTTGAGATAAATACAATTTATTTGTTCATCATTGCAGAACAGTGACAAACTGAAACATTAAGGCGTGCACAGTCAACCAAAAGCTCCAACTTTCCTGTAGGAAAAGGCATTATGATAGTGGGCTTGGCTGTTATTTCCAACGGGATTTTTGTGCAGTCTTGAACAGAGGGAAACACCTGGAGAGGAAAAGTGTCCACTTTGTTTTATACAGCTGAGCAAGACAGACACAATTTTCACATGAATATATTTTACATTGTATTGCAGTTTATTTACCTTTGGCAGTAACTGTATTAATGGATTTCATTCATGTGGATATCTGAATGAAGGATCACTCAATGGAATATGCAACACAAAGCTTGTCGGATGATCAAAAAAGTTTCTTCTAAACAAGGTGGACAAAAAAGTCCACCTAAAAAAGGGGTTGTCATATTTGTCTGCTATGATTTTGTCACTTATCTTAAAAGAGTTTTGATGTGCTACATGCTTTCCAAGGCAGTCTAGTTGGCAAACAGATTTTATCTGCTATTTGGAAAGTATGTAGAAGTTCACAATTCTCTCTGATTCAGGAACACATATTTTGGGTGGAACTGCACTTAAAGCTACAGATCACCCGGGTAAGATTATATATATTTATCACACTCTTCTTTAAAACATATTCCTTGAGAAAAGATGCTTACAGCCTGCTTGAGACTGCAATAATTGCTGGAGAACACCGGCACTTAGCTATATAGTCACACCTTCTACCGTGGTTGGGTAGCACATCTGTAGCCTTCTGTACAAAATTCTCCCACGCACGCGTGCGTGTAAGAGTGAGGTCGCACGTGAGGCCATGACAGAGACCAGAAAAGAAAGAGAAAGCAAGAGAAAGAGAGAAAGAGAGAGAGAGAGAAAGAGCAAGAGAGAAAGAGAGAGAGAGAGAGAGAGAGAGAGAGACAGAGAGAGTGAGAGAGAGAGAGAGAGAAAGAGAGAGAGAAAGAGACAGAGAGAGTGAGAGAGAGAGAGAGAGAGAGAGAAAGAGAGAGATTGTGAGCCATGTAGAGTGTTTTGACTTTGCGAGGAATGCAATGTTTCCATAACACCTTGTCCAGGTGCAGTTAAAATGCGCCCAGTAAATGCAGGCATGCTGTACATGTTCAGGTGTTTGACACCTGATGTAGAACAAGAGCTAACAGTCTGCAGTACCAGTCCTGTTGCTATAGTGACCTGTATCTGCCTACACAGTCCATGACTGACAGTTCTGTACATTGCAAAAAATAAAGCACCATGTTCATGACAGCCATAAACAATGTCCTCACTGGAAAAAATGCAATCAGATGTCTGCATGTTTGTTCATTCTTTATGGATAAGAACTTTTTCCAAATTATGAAATGTAAGCATTCCTAGAGGGTTTACCAACTGATCACAACGAATGCTGGATATAATACAATGAGTTCTTTTTTTTTTTTTTTTAAGAATAGCACAATGACCCTATCCATTACACACACAATCACTCCATGCATTTAGCTCCCTGGGAGTTTTTTCATTCCCAGTCCCTAGAACCTATTGGCTTGCCCAACACAATCATGAAGAGCTTGATCAATAGTTGATAAGCAGGATCATGTGTGCTGGGCAAAGGAATAGGTGAAACTGTGCAGGGTGGTGGGACCCCAGGACTGGGACTGAAAATCACTGCCTTAAGGTACAGTACCCAGTGTTACAATGTCTGCAGCACGATTCTACTTTTCTTGGCCACTTCTGCGAATCCTATATTTCTCCAGAAACTCAGCGTGTTTCTGTCTTAGGATCTCCTGTTGCTTCTTAAAGCCATTCACTCTGAAAATAAGTAAGGAAAAAAAAGATCAAAAGTCTGTTATCAGATTTCATCTCCATGTTTACTCTTCTGGTTCCCATCACTAGTTCTAAAGTGAGCCAAATTAGGTCATATGAACTGCCGTACCAAAAGATGACGTATTGCTAAGCATATTTACTATGAACAGGCTTTCCATCATATTTTGTCAGTTTCCATACCTGGCTCTCTCTTTTGACTCTTTATAGATTTCCGTGATTATTCTGTCTTTTTCATCCATGAAGTTATTATGTACTTCTTCGAGTTTCCTAAAAAGAAAAAATATACAATGTAAAGACGAGTTACAGAAAACACAATACACATAACATTTGTTAAATTGCTGCAACTGCGTAAAATGACAAACACGGTACAGACTCGCGTATTCTTCCCTGTCATCCTAATCATTGTTATGTGACTTACGGTAAAAACTAAAACTCAGTTAACAGCAGCAGTACATCTTAATGTTTTCCTCTGTCCTGTCTGTGTTCCCATGTTTAGAGGAAATGAAAGATCTTTACTTGAAACTATGAGTACTGACGGTGCATTAGGTCCCATAACACAACAGTTTCTTTCCTTTTGTTCTCAAATCTTTTATCTGTCAACCAGTGCAACCATGTGTCTGTGATGTTCAAATAGCAGTACAGGTGTAAAAACATGAACCAGATTATGACAGCAATGAATAAATAAACACAGGAACCAGACAATGGCAGTGAATATACATTACTGAGCTTTATCTAGGCCATGGGATAGACTTTGAAAAAACAAATGGGAACATTATCAAGGTTTTCGATCAAGAACCAATGCAAGAGCAGAAATGATCAAAACATATTTACAGACAACAATATTTGGTGACTTTCAAAAGTACTCATTTCAGTAGAGCTGAAAGGTCAAATCCATGAAATAATTCAAAATAAATTATAAAACATTCAGCAATTAACTTTTAACATTTAATATTTGTTGGGCCTATGCCTTTGGACACTGTGTTTTGGAGCTAGCAATGTGACTTCAAGGAAAAAAAACACTAGAAGCATGGCATAGGTAGAGAAAATGATCAAAATCATCTTAAGAACTTCACATTAAATTTCAGTAAAAACTGTGACAGCTGCAAACTATGTAAAATGCAGGCCAAGTCACTATAAAATCTTGACTTATTAAACGAGTTTAGACCCATGGCATGTGCTGTGATTAGTTGCGAGTATATATTCATCTCACAGTAGGTAGTTCTTGTTTGTCTAACAGCCACTGTTTGCTCCAATTGAGCTTGCATGGTCAAATTTACTTCACTATTGCGTGACTAATTGGCTTACATCAGCCTGCATTTCCTGTTGAGAAAGAGAGAGGGTATATGAGTATGTAGGAGAGCATGATAGATAATGAGTGTGCATATGAGAGAGAGAGAGAGAGAGAGAGAGAGAGAGAGAGAGAGAGAGAGAGAGAGAGAGAGAGAGAGAGAG
>JBBPCX010000032.1:5561564-5587360 GCA_037974365.1 Hydrocynus forskahlii
AGAGAGAGAGAGAGAGAGAGAGAGAGAGAGAGAGAGAGAGAGAGGGAGAGAGAGAGAGAGAGAGAGAGAGAGAGAGGAGATGTGTGTGTGAGAAAGTGTTTAAGGGTGTGAGGGTGACAGTAGTACTGCCTGCAGAAACAATTTACCTCCATAGCCTATGGACTGTATTACATAGGTATTAGATTCAGCAAAATCTGTTAATATTTGATGTGTATTTCATTTTTTCCTTTTGTTTTATTTAACCTTTGTGGCCCATTCAAGCAATGTAAAACACTCATTAAGAATGAGAATTTACATTTTGCACATGTTGTATATCACACATTTAGGTCTGTCATTTGTGTAAATATTGTCAATATGCAATTAGTTTGGAATTTTTGAATAAAATGATTGAAATAAAGTTTTTTTGTGTTTTTGTGTGATTCATCAATTAATCAAAATAATAATAGACAGATTAATCGATTATCAAAACAAGTTGTTAGTTGCAGCTCTACTAGCCCTAAAAATCTAAGGAGCTGCCAAACACAGCTCAGAGTCTTAGATTCCTCACAGTACCTGAATCCAATATAGTGAAGGCCAATGCTGGCGATCATGGCTATAATGCAGTAGCCCACCAAATGCAAATTTTTCTTTCTTTTCTCCTGCCACTTCTCCTGTGTGTTCTCCTGGGCATGTCGGAACTGCTCCCAGTACCGCATGTGCTCAGCCATCTCTGGACTGGGACGGGCAAAAAAAAAAACAAAGCAGGTGCATACAAACACACACATTAATTTCCAGATGTTACAACATAAGGCTAATTCTTGATTAAAAGGGAACTTCTTTTTCTTAAATGAAAACAGGCAGAAGCTTAGTGTCTCCTGCTTGAAGTCTATGATCTATAAGTGGATATATTCAAATGTGGCTATATTTGAATGTCTGCAGCTCTAGTTATTTGTGTTAGTACTCAACAAACAATGAAGAATATAGGCACCTTTATAAAATTTATTTACAGCATTGTTTTCTTTTCTGTTTGTTACCTGGGGTTGGATGTATAAGTGGAGGAGGGCCTGAAGGGCTGCTCTCCAGTGTAGTTGTACCTCAGTCGCAGGTCATACTCCCTCCTGCTACCTTCCTTACTCAGCACTCTGTAAGCCTCACTCAGCTTCACAAACTGGGTATGCAGGCTTGGGTTAGACGGGTCACTGTCGGGGTGCAGCTATACGAAAAGAAAAGCATTTCAGGGTAGACTGACATTGAAGACTCCATATCCTTTATTTTACATCTCTTGTGTTTTATTTTTTCCTGAGTGTCCACTTTTAAAAATGACATTTTTTATACAATCATTTTCCAGCCTCTCTTCTCTTGCACAAACAGGTCAGCCAAAACATGTTCTGCTTCTTTAGATCACAACTACAACCATAAGGCTAATGTTGCTAACAAGCACAAGAAGTCAATAGTCATCCAAACAGCCCAAATCATTTCTGTAAAAAACACATCACCAAACCTTCTATCTCTTAACTGCATCCAGCATCTTATTAAGGTCGCACAGACAAGTCTGTGTGGTTTAGGACAGTATGACTTACTGTGAGCTATAAAAATGAACAACACCCAGACTGGTTTTTACAAAGCAGTCACAAATGAATGTGTTGTAAACTACACGGAGAGATCTATGGAACCTTGAAGATCTGCATGTGGTATGAGAGGACTGAGGGCCACTTGGTGGTGGATGTTTACAGAAACACTTTGTTACTGAACTGTTCCTTTAAACTTTGTAACACAATAGATCAACACATTTTTTTCAAGCTCATTAACCTATTCTGTGATTGGACTTTATGGCTTAATCAGGAGCCATAAAAGTAACTCTAAGCTATTAACTGATTTAGGAATGATCATTACGATTAAAACGATGAAAGTACTCATTTGTACATGTGAATGTCAAGTTCACAGGAAAAACACATATCCTGAAGTAGCTAAAATGTTAATACAAGAACAATCCAAACAAAGCAGCAGCTTCCCATAGCAAGCATACCAACAAAAATTGAGCACGGATGGCTAAACAAAGTGTGTCTCTTCTTTCACTCTTATCATCTCTACTGTACTAACCTCAGTTCTATCATGCTTTCATCTGAATTCTCTTTATGGACAAAGCACCCTTATGCCTCAAACCAGCACAGCCCCTGTACACCTCATGCAGATACTTACAATCTCACCCTTCACACACAGGCACACAAATACACTCACTTTTTTCTCACATGTACTTCAGGCCAATTTCATGGACATTTACTTAACTGCAGTGTTTATGAAATTTTACCATTGAAAATCCTACATAATCTAGGCTTTTTAATATGGATCTGTGAAACTGGACCCACATTCATAACACACTGAAATCACATGCTCATTTCATGTAATTGACAAAAAACACAGTAAGTGAAACACAGATGGCAAAAACAACACTTCCTGTGAGGGATCAACACCTGGGCTGAACATAAATATGTCTGGAGGTACACAACACAGAACAAGGAAACAAGAAAGGGTCAACTACATCACAACAAATCAACAGGCCCCTCTAGTGGCTAAGTCAATTGTGGCCATGGGACTACCTGTTTAACAGCACAAAAACAGACTGTCCTTGAGAACCCTGACCCTGGCTCAAACAAAGAAAGACTGGACAAAACAACACTTCTATAACCATGACAGTAACAAGCTCCTCTCTGTACTTTGTGATTGAACACAGAGCCAGTGTAATGCAATATAATCTAATCTACTGAGAACCAGCTAGCAACATGTTCGGCCCTAAGCCGGAAAACATCAGAGATACTCTCTTCTCCAAAATGTCCCTTTCTGTTAAATGAGAATGAGCTTACCTACTTAGCTTGATTTATGCAATTGCCTTCATCTCATACAATGTGATTTGTCATATCATGTTCATGATATGATTTAATTTTTTTTTAAGTCTACTGTTTTCAGCTCAGTAAAAACATACAGGTTTAAAGAACTGTTAGTCCAGTTAAACAGCATTAAGAGTAAAGGATGCTTAGGTTAGGTTATTTTTAATCATTGCTATTATGTGCAACAATTCAACTTGTATTTAAATATAATTAACAAAGATAATTGAACCTTTTTTGATTTGTCAAAAAATGCATTCTTTATTTCTTCAAGTGATGCGTCAGGTTTAACTCCAAGAAGATCATAGTAACTTGAAGATGACCTGCAAACATATAGAGCAAAAGTCAAAGCAATACTTACTGTGTATCTTCATTGCAAAAGAACCGGATGTGTAGGTGGACAATAATGATACTGAGCTATATTTTCCAATTACACTGGAGGTCTACATGAAAATCTACCAGTATGCTTATAATAACTAGAGCATCAGCCAAGACTTCTAGTCTTTCTTCAGTGTTTATATGAGCCAGAATAACACGACTCTGCAGACAGCTGAAACTAAGACGGCTTTCACACATTCTAAATAAAACATTTTAGCTTGTGTTAAATGTACTGATAATAATGCAGTGTAATGAAGGCAAACTATTTACTACTGATGCACAATGTAAATGTCAGTGTACTTTGTAATTGTTGGTTTTAAACAACTATAAATGCTTCTTCGCACAACACCCTTGGCAAAGTGGGGCAGAACAGATAAACCAATAAATCATGTCAGATGCATAAGACTAGTGTTTTAAAAACTTGCCTGTGCGCAGCAGAAACAGTCAGCAAGCGCTGAGAGTACTTAAAGTACCACAGGCAGTTCTGACAGAGCCGCAGTTGTGCCTCCAATTGCATGATGCTCTGACTACTTCAGAGAAGTTCACAGAATGTACATGAGAACCTAAACAGAAAAAGATTAGTGACTAACGGAATGCTTTGCCAGAAAATCTATTTTACACAATATCTCCTTAATTGACGAACTAGATTAGTGTGCTTCTTCATACCTGAGGACCAGGCTTGATCTTTCATGTGCAAAACTGAAAATTCAGCCTCATATATTCACGTGTAAAATTGATAATCAGCCTTATATATTCAAGTAACATACCTAGTCTAATTCTTGTTGATTCTGTACCTGTGTAGGTAGAGTTTATACTTATGAATTTGCTTACTAAGTGCAAAAAGGGGACGTTTGTTTACCTTTTAGGAGGGGGATGCCATTGGCCAGCACTGTAAACACTGTGTAGCTAGCTAAGTTAGCATTCCTGCAAAGAGAGACAGTAGTCAGAAACTACCTCCAAAACGCTCAGCATAATGACATTCGTGTTATTTAATCAATATTAAGGTACATCAAATATAACCGACCCGCAAAACAGTCCAACATGAGGCAAACACACAAATATAATCAAGTTTAATGGAGAATTTACATAAGTTAGCAAGACTAGGCTTGCAACTAAAATCCGGACGTCATTCTTTCAAGGTTAGGTAACTGTTTAAGGTTAGATAATGTCTTAGGTACTGACTTTTATACTTAATGTACATATGATTTAAGAAATTAGACTCGCAAAGTTGACACCATGAACACGAATCATTGGAAGGAAAAAAACAAGCACTACTAGCCCTAAAGAAGACAGATAAGGTGTGAGCTAACAAGAGACACACACCAAGTTAAAACTATTGGCAGTAACTAAATACGAGATGTTGAAACCATAAATTAACTGATAAAAGAACTAATCATCTGAATCAAAAACGTACCAGTGTACAGTGCTAACCGCTGCAGTTTCATAACAAAAGAAACAGGGGGCATGCGTACTGAACCAAACAGCTGACTCGCCCCATCTTTCAACTCCACTTTTACAGTTTCTCAGATTTGGACGGAAAAAACCTTTGCCTCCCTGTGTCTGCTGAACACTGGATTTCTTTGCTTTTTTGTATTTTGAGGCTGTTTATTTTTCGCCCCACATATTTTTTTTCAGTTTAAAAAGACACCTGTTTTTCTTGTTCAAATTAAAAGTCCCACAAAAAAACGTCGATTCTTCATTCTATCACAATTTAACATCTCGATTTTAGTTCAACAATTGATGCAAAGTAAAAAACTTTATTTTCAATTCTGGAAATGTATAAAAATATATTTGCATCAACAGCTTTTTGTACATAACCAATAAAACATTTATTACAATACAAATAATTGTATAATTATATAATAATAATAATTACATATTAATATTACAATATAATTACATCTATAACAATATCAAACTTTTATAACAATTGCTAAGCAGTGAATGGATTTTTGTCTTGAGAGCTACAATGCAAAGTATTATAGACTTGGATCGTTGTTCTCTCTCTGGAGACACAATGGGTTATCCACCTATAAAACAGAGACAAGAAAGATGCATATTACTGATTACTGATTTAATAAGTAAGAGTATGATAAAAGATTAAAATGCAGCTTGCTTCCGTAATCTCTGGTGTGACACTTTGGACTGGCTTGAATGGGTAAACAAATATCAAAACCTTGTAGGCACACTAAAAAGCTAATATAGAAATAATTTCCTATCAAATCCATGGAAAAATAAAAAAGATTTTCTGCTTGCACAGTGTACATACGGTGTACTTCCATACATAGGATACACACTGTAACAAATGTATCAATCAGAAAATGTTTGTACTAACCAAGGGGTGAGGGTGAAAGTAATGATCTAAGAGGTACGACGCCCTAACGTGTGGCTCTTTTTCATTATTGTATTGAATTGCTTCCAACAGAGGAACACCATTCAGCTTAACAAACTCTTCAGTTATCTGCAATAACAACAGAGAAAGAGAGATTACACTGGTTACACTGGCCTGTGGTCATAGAAAAGGTGGAGAAACACTGTTAGGGACTGTTTTATTGTACTCTGTAAAATGTAGCTTTTGACAAAGTATTCCATTATTTAGCCCCACATTTTAAGACTGTGTTAAAGAAGGTCTTAAAGAATAAGAGTCATCCATTTATGTATTCTTGTGTTGTTTATATATTCTAGTGGCATACTGAAAAAGTCCAGAAATACTGAAGTTTCTGAAATAGATGTATTGTCTTCTCCCTGTAAATAGGAAATTGACAGTCCAAAACAGTGTCTGTAGTTGCTGTTATTTTAAGTGAGAGTAAAAGCAGGCCTCCATCGTGTCGACTCACCTGAGGGCTGTTAGAAATCAGCAGGTACAAAACCTCCAGGCTCAGCGTCACCACTTCCGGATCAGCCATTCTGAGTGTAGCACAAAGAGCAGGGAGCAAGCCCACCTGGATCAGCTGAACACAGTACCCCGTCCCTTTGTGGGCAACATTACCCAGAATCCTTAACACCTGTGATTATTGAAACAGTCACATGGGCAACATCTGAAATGTGAGTGCTAATGGTACAGTAAAGAATTGTACCAAAGACAGTGTCAAGTGTCAGTGAGGTTCAATTTAAGTATTAAACTCAATTCAATTGAAGTATTAAAAAATGTATGTGACTCTCCTCATTTGGATTTTTACACAGTTTCAAACACCCTTATTATATGATGACCACTTTAAGTGTGTAATGGAAACTCTTTTTAGAAGTAGGTTATGTTTGGACAACAAATAAGGAAGCGATACCAGTGAAATGGTATTCGACATCAGATCAGACTGATTAATGTGGTTATAAAATATATATAACAATGCAAATCTAAATTATAATAATGGTTAGAAACCAAACTATCAATAGCTACCGAGCAGTCTCTCAGCACCCTGTTCAGGTAAAACTGTATGAATGTATGCAGTATGTGTGTATTTCTCTTGCCCTCACCAGAGTATTGATGCCCTTAGAAAAGGGCAAAAGCTGGAGCAGTGCGGGCACCATGTCGAAGAACAGCAGAGCTGAGCTAAACACAACGGAACCAGCTGCAAAAAATAACAGTCCTGATTAAAAGTGTGAGAATTATTTGTTGATATGTATAGTCCCTGTTTTCTGTGACCTCAAGCGTATCTTAATTTATCAACATCATATGCCCAAGATTCATCCACAGTAAAATATACAATTCTGAAATGTGTCAAGAGTTTCAAAGCACTTGCTACTGCTGTGACCTGTGAGGTTGTTGAGAACCCACAGGCTCTCCTTGGTAAGAGCAGAGTGCGACGGTAAGTAAATCTGGCTGAACACACACAGAGCAGCTAAGAGACGAGCATCCTCCAAACCTACGGGACATCCAGCATCCTTATACACCCCACTGGCGAGTAGGTTACCCAGGCAACGCAGCAGGGGCCAGATCAGCTAGAGGGCAAAGAAAGATTCAGTAGGTGTTGTAGCCCTGTATGTTACACTAGAGATATTAATCTATTCACATGGCAACAATTTCTGAAAGTAATAGAGATAAGACTGGGTTAGAGGCCCGATGAGCACTCACCAGTTCCAGGCCTTCCTCTGTGCTTCCTTTAACAACAAGGCCCCCTAGTGTAATCAAAAGGTTACTGCACTGTAATAGGACTCCTTGAGTTGGCAGGGCAGCAGAATCAACCACACTACAAAACAGAACATCAAATAAACATCAACATATAAACATCCTGGATAAAATAAGTAAAGGACAAGAAAAAAACGTTCAGAATGTTCAGAAGCAAGTTACAAGTGAGAATATATTCCTTCATTAAGTTGCATAAACACTAAGAAGCCCCTTATAACAAGTGCAAAGACTGGACCTACTTTGTCATTACTGTTTGTTGAAGAATGTTACATATCTGAAAAAGGCTTGTAAGCGACAATCTCTCTTACCGTGACACTATGTAATGTAAACACCAGGCACATTCAATTGCTGGACCCAAACCAAACTCGGGATCTGGGGTCAAAATCGAGATCAAATGAGGAACCAAACCAGAGGATATGACCAACCTGAGAGACATAGATTAGTTAATGTACTTCAAAACCGATCACATTCACAAGAATATGCTTTTGAAGAACTTTATAAAACTGACATTTTATAGTATGATTATTCACAATCATGAATTGGTAACTATGACTTTTGCAGTGTCTCTGCGTTCATTTCTAGATCTCTCTAAAAGCACTCACGGAATAACTCCTTCTGCAGCATCTTTATCCTGAAGAAGCTGTGACAAAGTAAAGCCAGCTGCTTCCACCACTGCTAGGTTTGCTCGCTGACTCTAGGGAAGATAAAGCAAGTTTACTACATAGTGCAGTCCTCAAAGAAAAAATCCCTTACGCTTAGGTCATTAGAATATCTAGGATTCTATGCAATATCTGGCAAAAACTGTTTGTGCAACAACAGGTCTAAAAGCTGAGTGTTCCTGCCGTGAGTAGGATAAAAGAAGAGAGATGAGGTGAGGAGACACTGAACTAATTCTCATCAGTAGTTACCTGAATGCAGCTAGCCAGTGCAGACACTATCCCCTGGGCAAACAGCTTCTCTCTTACTACAGAACCCTCAGTGCACAGGTTTCCTAATGTATACAGGCAAAGCTCCTGGGTACAAGTGTGTAAACAAACACACAGAAGAACAAAAAGCTGAGAAACATGTAACTCAAAGAAACCTGCGGACTATTCTGTAACTTTCACTACTACTAACCGTGAGTTTGGCACTGGGGCTGGAGAGATATGTGAGGAGGTAAGGAGTGGCCGGCAAGCACGACTGCCCCACTCCAGGATGAGGAGAATGGGAGAGCTCATGGAGACACCTTGCTGCTTCCAGCTGACACTGGGCATTGTGTCCACTCAGCTGTCCAACCAACACATACATGCTGTTCTCCAGCCTGTACAGACAAGAGCACGCAAAAATGTCCTGCAAAGACACGATCCAGTATTTCCAGCCAAGGGAAGGGAGCTCCACAAAGGTTCTCTGCACCAAATCTTCACAGAGACATGCATTATAATGACTTGTGGAATACTGATATGAACCCAAATCAGTTTAATAATCCAAATAATGTAGAAGAATATTTTATGCAGAAGTGTACTAGAAAAAAAGGCCATACTTAGTGAAGATTAGCTGTGTTTGAGGGTCTCTCAGTGCCTTCCTCAGCACATCCAGATGTGTAGCCTTTTCCTCCCCACCATGCTGCACACTGTGTAACATCTCTCGCACCTAGTTGTAGATAGAAACAATCATTTCATCAGCTTTAAAAGGCCCATCTTTGAGATTTTTTGTATTTTATTTTTAATAATGTAATATTCTGTCATTCACTTTACATGACTACTTTCCAAACATCTCTGTATCCTTTATAATTAAACAGGTTATTTTTGCTACTATGCTTTTAAGACTAATGTAAATGATGTCTGTTCTAACTTGACACTCTATTCACATATAGACTGGGGAGCGAATGGTACTTTTTTTGATGTTTTTAACAACTTTGTGAACAAGTTATTTAATTAAGGAACAACCATTTATCACAATTTCATGGAATTTTTCTGGAGAAGAGTTACCCGGTCTGGAGATACAAGAGCACCGTCTGTTTCCATGAACTCTTTCTCCTGCTCCTCATGTTCATTTAGTAAAAGTCTCTTGCTGATGAGCTGTCTGTCCCTCCTCGCCTGCCTCAGAGCTGTTAAAGAGGACTCATGAAGAAAAATATGGAAACCCAAGGCACACGAAATGTCTCACACTAACACAAAGACAATCACATTTACAACATTGTGCATAAGTCTCTTTTACTCATATTTTGCTTGCCAAGAGCTAAACTTTCTTTTATTTTTTCAATGTAGTCTTGCGGAACAGTTCTCCAGTCTTCAATTCTGAAGGACATTCAAAGATTTTGGCTCTCAATTTCAGTCCAGTCCCTGTACCCGAACAGTTACCTGTTTTTTGTTTAGGCCACACAGTCTCCTATGCATTAATCATTAAAGCATAACAAAGCACATCTAACTTAAGGCCTGAACCAGTTAAGAAACAGGTGCAGATGATTCCAGATGATCAGGTGAGGATCAGTGTACTGGTGATGCTGGATGCTGAGTGGTTGGAACACTTTTATCTTGGCACCTTGTATCTTTGTGCACTTTACATAGAGTCACAATAAAACACATGTTCCCATTTCCTTCATTCTAATCTACTTAATGTGCCAAAGACAGTCTGACAGGCATAAAATACTATTTTTGCACCAACAAGGTGATTCAAAGCAAAATATAAAGAAATGAGGGGTGGCTCAATACTTGCACAATACTGTATGTGCAATATAGATTCAAGATTCAAGTGCTTGATTTGTCACACATACAGTTATCCAGGACAATTTATAGCAAAATGATAATCTGGCCAGCTCCTAGATTGTGTAAAGTGTCCATTTGTCATCCGTGAACGCACCACAGCACACAGTACGAAAAGCACAAAATACTGGAAACTGATCATGATCACGACTATGAAGTGAAATCGGCATGTCCATGTTTAGTAACTTATAATAACAGAACATAATGCATGTTTAAATACATTCTAAGAACCAAATATCAGCTACAGAAGCACCTTGTTCATGTTCTCTCCTCCTGTGCTTGAACTCCTCCAAATCCTCAGCAGAGCGGCTGGCTTTGTGTCGGACTGCTTTCAGTCTCCACATTTTTACTCTCTAACCTATACAACGTTCATCTAGCTGCATGAACTGCTACTAAACCACTTTCTGTGCATAAAACTGCATCTCAAACATGTTCTACCATTGAGTGTGCGGTCCTCAGACATAAACAAGGATTACTTTGCTACAACAGGAAACATTACAGGCTTTAAAATAAAAGTCCCACATCTGGTTTTTCTCCAAAAAAGTCCCAGTAATCCATATTTGTCCATTTAGGTGAAAAACTTTGGAAGTCATTGACAGAACTCTGCACTGTACACATAACTAAAAAAAAATTAAGCTTCATTATGTGCGAACATTTCTTTTATGAATGTGTTTATTAATTTGTGTCAAATACATGGAAACTGAAAAACCTCTCATAAGGTGATTAAATGGTTATGAACCTCAACAGTTACCTTGTGTTTAAAATGATGTCATTATTTGTTTGATACTTAAAAAGGTCATATTTTTTCTTAATAAGGTTCAAGAAAAAAAATTATTTTTTTTGAAGGTATATATAGTTTTAAAGGTGTTGTAAAGGGTATTACAGTAAATTACCACCAGAATATTGTTTGTTTTTATTTCAGTGTTGTATGACTGCAACAATGACCAGTAAGACTGGACAACCACTGACATGTAAGCTGGCATATGAAGTACCATTATATATAAAAGTATATATTATATATAATGGTATAAAACTATATGGCATATAACTAAATGGCTTAAAAAAAAATAAAATAAAAAAATATATAGCCAAAACAAATTATGTATAGGACTGTCTTTTCCTTTTTAAAACTCATTCGATTACAGAGCACTGCTTGGAAATTCAAGCTTTAAATACTTTTACACGGTACTGCAGTCGAATACCACCAGAATGTTTGTCTTTTATTTCAGTGTTGTGAGCCTGCAAAAATGACCACCAAGACTGCAAAAATGATCAGTAAGGCTACAGTAATGACCACTAAGACTCCAAAAGAAAGACCACTACGACTGCAAAAAAGACCAGTGAGACTGCAAAAAATGACCAGTAGGACTGCAAAAAATGACCAGTAAGACTGTAAAAAATGACCAGTAAGTCTGCTAAAATGACTAGCAAGACTGGACAGCCACTCGCATGAAGTACCGTTATGTATTATATAACAGTTGTTCGTGTATAATACTGAGACACAGCAGGCTTTCTCCTCGCGCTCCTTCCTTTTCGGAATCATCCACTCGTACTTGAATGTGCAGGTTTAAGAGAGGTTCCATTATTTCAACAGGTGATCGTAAAGCTGGAGGGAGAGCTGATCCTCGTTGCGTTTTACAGCAGGTTTGAGAGAGAGAGGAAGAGAGCGAATCGACTTGTCTGCGAAATATGAAGTACAGGCGGGAATACAGCGGATCAGTTCGAATTTACAGTAATCTAAGCACCAAAACAGCGTCTGATTTATAAAAGTAATTTGGTGCGTTCTCCTCCAGGAGGTGTGTGTATGTATGTGTGTGCGTGTGACACACAGAGAGAGAGAGAGAGAGAGAGAGAGAGAGGGAGAGAGGGAGAGAGAGAGAGAGAGAGAGAAACTTAGGGTCGTTATAGAGCATCAGTGATTAGTCAGAGGGCAAATAGGCTGAAAATAGCCCTGACAGTCTTCTGGGGGGGAAAACAAACCCAAATCTCCATCACTGAAATCCTCCCGTCGTTTTCCTGAACGAGGAGCAACAGTAAGGCTTAAAGGAGAAAAGAGCATCATGCCCGGTAAGTCAGCTGCAGGTTGGACTCATAAAACATCTGCGTGATGTCCAGTGGCTCCAATCTGATCTCTGTCCTGTGGTTGAACGTTGTGCAGGTCGTGGGGGCAGCACTGACCCGTGCTGGAGTGTAGCCCAGGTGAAGGGTCCTGCAGAAGTGAACTCAACAGAAGGTAAGAATCATTGTTTGTCAGGGGGTTTAGCATTTTGCACATTTGAATCTTGTTCAGGCTTCTTTCCAGTGTGCAGGGAATTCCACTCTGTGCTTTTAGCACATTATCAAGGGTGTAAGAGCCACCCAAACAGTGGCTAATACACCTGTAAATCATATGTAGTGAATGCTCTTCAATGCATCTCTTGATATGTTATTTATTACAGTTCTTGGGACAGTGGGACATTTAAATAATGAGATTTAAGGGAACTGACCACTGTGGCTTAATATGTTGGCATAACGTGTTACTGAGTATTGTTAAGCCTTATATTATATAAATATTCATGTATAACAGTGGTATGCTTCCCTCCTTAGGCCGTACTTTTCTAAAAGCAGCTCGTTAATCCTTTTACTGAATGTGCAGGTATCACGACATGTTAGATTATTCCAACAGGTGAGGAAAGAGACCAGATTCCTACAGGATTTAGTTGCTGTTTAATCAAGGTGAACAGCAGCCAAATTAATGCCTGTGTAACATAAACCACAGGCAGGATACATTTCGTGTTTTAATATAGCATGTAAGCGCACATATGAAGTCACATGCAATAATAATGCATCCCCTATGGCCAATTGTAATTCAAAAGGCCAGTCGTTTTAATGATAACTCTGTTAGTGTAACTGATATTTACTTTCAAACCCACACCATATGCTTCATAAGACTTAGCTTTGTGGAATGCACACAAAATTGAGAACAGGCATTCATTCTATAAACTGCAGCAGAGTGAAAATATAGGTGATAGCCATTTGAACCTTTATTTTGCCAACTCTATGTATTCCTGTCTGTCGGTCTATAATTAGAAACCCTTGTGGCTCATAAATATTCAGTGAGGTTTTAGTGCTTCCTTTAAAAAAAAAGAAAACAGCATGAGCTCCCAACAGTGAGTCAGACAGTGTGTGTCAGAGTGAGGAGGAGGGAAGAGAGTTTGTGCGTGTGTTTGTGTGTATGTGTGTGTGTGGGTTTGTGTATGTGTGCGTGAGAGAGTGAGATAGAGAGGGAGGGAGGAAGTCAACTCTTTGATATGCTGATCCTCTGGGGATGAGAGCAGATGGCACCTGGTCCCAAAACCTATAGCCATATCACAGGATCGTGAACCTGCTGTCATCAGAATTCCAGTCATTTATGAGTCTTCAGTTTTGCTTATGCATCAGGTTATGATTATTATAGCTTGTTTATGCACTATTTAACAGTTAAATTTGCACATGCCTGTTGTTTTTACAAGGAGTAAATTAAAAGCATAGTAAATGCACTGTTGTTATTAGACCCACCACATAACGATGGAAACTAAATACTCCATATGTGTGTACCAGAAGTTTGTAGATACCTGCTCACTCAGTGTTTCTTCTGAAATCAGAATCAAACTCCTTTGCCACAGTAACAGCCTCTGTTATTTTGAGAAGGCTGCGCTACATCTTGGAACATTGCTGTGAGGATTAGCCATAACAGCGTTTTAAGGTGAGGTCAAGCACTATTGATCGATTAGCTCTGGGTCACAAACAGCATCACCTCTCAGAGGTACTGGATGGAGCGCCATCACTCCAGACCATGCTGGAGACTCTTGAATCTATGCTTGGCATTGGATGACATTAGAGCACCCCATTCTATTGGCAGTGTTTTTCTATTAGGACTGTACAAGCTGTGTGTGTGTGTGTGTATGTGTCTTTTTCTGTGTGTGTGTGTGTGTGTGTGTTCAACTGCATGCCTGTGCCAGAAGTTACCAGGGTGCATTTGGACAATATAACCTATTAAAGGGGCCTCTGGCTGATTAATCAGGATCAGAATCAGAATCAGAAAACTTTATTGATCCCAGGGGAAATTACTTATGTTATGACTGCAAAGACACACAGAGACAGAGACAAGACAAATATAAAATATATAGTCTAAATTGGTCCAGTACAAAGCTGTAGAAAAAAAACTCATACTGCTGGGTATAAATACTATAGATAAGTAACTTACAGTTAAGTGAATTTCTAAAGACACAGATGGTAGTTAGACTGCATTAGTGATCTGTAATGTATGAGTATTATCGACACAATTAGCGTTATTCACATGGTAATTTAGCTTTATATGCTAAGCTTATTTTTGTTGAGGTACATGATATTGTTATAGTAAAGCCCAAAAGGATTGAACATCAAAGCATAAATCATTCTCAACCACTTGTGGGTGTAAAGTGCACATCTTTCCAAACGGCATTGTGTCCCAACAACCTCATGTATTAACAAACAACCACCAGAGGGCACACGTGGATACACAGTGAATTCGACTATGAGAAGTTTTGCCCCACTCGCTGGCATTTTGCATTTTATTGCAGTTTATACTCAAGCTGGCATTTGTATGCATGCACATCTACATTATGTTGACATAATATATAACTTTAAAGCAAACTAGTTGCACAGACTCTTACTAGGTAAATCCCATGGATTTGTGCGCTGCTCTTAAAGCCTGGCTGTGGTGGAGGCAGTTGGAGCGCAGAGGGGGGCATTCAGCCTATTAGATGGTGTGTCACGGGGCAGTAAGGGATGCCCCTTAAGCTGCCCCTCCCCACCATCAGCCCACCCTCCCGTCCTGCCATCGACAAGGGGAGGAAGAGCAAAGCGCGCGGCGAGCTGAGCTCAGGCAGCACTCCCGTCGCTAGAGAGAGATCCTCTATCAGCTTCAGGAACTCTATGAAGCGGAGAAGACCCTTCCCACTCCAGCCCCCGGGGTCTGTGGGACAGCCATCGTGCAGCGCGGAGGTGGTCCTCATAGCGGGACGACCCCTAATGACACGCCGAGAGTTCCGGTAGCAGTAAAAGATGAAATGTTTCTCCCGTTACCTGCCTTACCTCTTCAGACCACCCAGCACCATTCTGTCCTCCACCTGCCACACCGAAGGTACTATGGAGTGGAACGTGTGTGTGTGTTTGGGTGTGTATATGTCTGCATGTGCGTGTGCCTCTGTGTGTGTGTGTGTGTGTGTGTGTGTGTGTGTGTGTGAGAGAGAGAGAGAGAGAGAGAGAGAGAGAGAGAGAGAGAGAGTGAAAGAGAGTTTGGGGATGTTGGGTGCAGAAGAAGGTTGTATGTATATTATATATCCTAATTCTAGAGAAAACAGATCTAACCCACAATATCAGCATCAAAAAACTTTGTAATGTGCTCACAGTTAAATATATAGCCTGTGAGCACACTGCAAAGTTTTTGGTGCCGATATTGTGGTGTAGGCCTCTTTTTTGTTAGAAAAGGATATACATTATATACATTATATTATATTATGTATATACAATATACATTAATGTGCAAATAGTAAAACCCCCACAATCGAATGAGATGTTGTGTTGATGATAAAGTTACAACATCTTCTACCGATGACACATTATAATATAATAATTATGGCATTTTCCTGCTAATTTTAGTTTCATGTTTCTATCTATGTCCTAGCAAAACATAAAAAAAAAACGTGTGTGTATGTGTCTGCTGAGGTTAGAGATGTTGTGGTCTTTAAAAGTGAAAGAGTGCGAATCCACTCATGAAAAAAATTATCTTCATAATTCGGCGTGGTATAACATATTTCACTTGGCTTTTATGAAGCAGAACAGCGAGATCATAAATGATCAGAAACAAGCAGTGTGTTCCTACCAGTGCGAAGGTGAGGTATGGGAATGAAGAAGAGTAAATGTGACATTAGGTCATTTTCTAATCAAATTATGGAGTTGTGGGGTTGCTCATCCTGTTGTGAGCATTTAACTTGGGCCCAGCAAAACCCAGAAGGACTGATAGAATGCAGTTTATTTTTCATGCAGTTATTAAAGCCAGCTGTTTTGATTGTAAAACAAACAGCTGGTCTTGTTTCCCTTATATCTGGAGCTACGCAGTGCTTTGCCTTGTGTTTCTACATGTTTCTAATCAAGGTTTTGGCCTTTCCCACACTAGTGAAAAGCATGCTTAACCAGATGACTTGAGAGCAAGACCATGTGACTCCATTGCTCTGGGGCCGTGCTGCTTGTGAGCAAATGCTCATTGTTTGTAAAGCACCCCTGTGACTTTAGAGTGGGAAACTGTAGTGATCATTTTTCCTCAAAATCAAGGAAACATGCTCCCACACTGTGTTACTGGCGTGTAATTGGATTAGAATAGACTTTTGCGAGACAGCACTACAATCCTAACAAAAAGACTCACAATTAGAATGTTATTATATTTGGGAATAAACAAGTTACACTGCATGCTGTGAAGATGGGCTTACATTCCCACCCTTTTATAGTATTGCCCTGTATTAGCAATTACTTTGTGACCTATTCTGGAAAATGGAGTATTGAAAAGGCTGTTTGACCCCAGCACTTGCTCTCACAGTGCTGGTTTACCAAACACATCTGATCTCCTTGACCTGTAATGGCAAAGTCAGACTGAAATGACTCATAATGTCCATTATGTAAGATCCCGAGCCTATATTGGATCACACATTTGCAGTGCTGGGTTCAGAGGCAGGATATTTATTGGGTTGTTGCAGTAGTTACTGGGCTTTAATTGTCCTCTGCATGCACACCAGGTCCTACATAAAGATGCCAGTGAATTTATAGTGTTTTATATGGGGAAAGGCCCTGTGGTTCATATCAGCCCTCTAATAAAATAGCAAGGTGTTGATCATTTAACTGCTTCTTTGATTTTGTCCCTTTTAGCTCACTAAAATCTTCCCCCAAAGTAGCTGGAACACATGCAGGTCCACATTCAGCATAGTAAACTGTATCAGCACATAGAGCTGTTTTCTATCGCTGTGTAAAAGAAATGCCACACTATCTTTATTAGGCAGTGTTCTGTGGTAGTTTTTGAGCGAACGTGTGCCAAGGACTTTTTTTTTATCAGAGTAAAAATAAAAAAGCAATGGAGGTGTGAAGTTTACTCCTGGCCTATATTTCATTGCTCAAAATGATAATTTTCATTCAAAGGTATAAATATATACAATATTCATTAAGAGCATGTTATTTACATGTGTAAAATAACATATGAAGTTCCCCTTTTAAAGGTGAATAAGCACTTTATTAGCTTTTTAATTCTTTGGCCTCAGTATTAACAGGTTCAATCTTCAGGTTGCCAGGTATACACTGGCAGGCAAATTTTTCACTAACCTTTATTGTGCTGTTATGGTGGTCAGGTTTGTAACTAGTGATCAGTGTGTTGGGTAGCAATGCCCAGTTCAACATGTTCAGAACATTTATATCTTCAGAGAACATCAGCCAGAGCGCTTGTCATCAGTCGAGTGATAAACCGAAAATAGATCTGATGTGCAGTTTGCCAGTTTTACAAGTGTCTCATTCCACTTGGTGCTACTGTAGATGCAGGCAGCATGGGGCAGGAGAAGATGAGGAGCAGTTAATTGCAGCGAGGCAGTGAGGTCAGCACTGAGGAGGAGAGCGTTGAGGGTGCAGGCTGTAGAGAGTGTAGAACTGGGCGGAGAGGTGAAGATGAGGAATATGGGGGGTGTTATGGATGATCAGCTGTCTATTTCAAAAGAATGAGGAAGAACCCAGGGGACATTTCCCTCCACCTCAGCAGGGTAATGAAGTGCACTTTTGGCTTTCTGCACAGGAAGCAAATGAACTGTGGGGGGTGCTGACCTAAATTGATATGCAACTGCTGTAACCTGGGCAAACACAACAAAACAGAAGCCAATTATATCAGAATCTACAGAACTACAGATCTTCTGGCTCTTGAAATATTTAATTATGTAGTAGCCTAACTTTAAAAGTGTCTATAGATTCTTGTATTGAAAAAAGATACATTTTGCTTTTATGTGATTTGGCCCCTTTAACATGATGAATGTGTGTTTGTTTTGTGTGTGTGTGTGTGTGTGTGTGTGTGTGTGTGAGCTGTGGTCAGCACTCCCCAGAGTAGTAATGTTTGTACCCTGACCGTTATGCTGGAAAAAGGGCTTGCGTAACGATGCTCGGGTGTGTATCCAGGCTTGTGCTTTTCGGGAGTTCTTATGGGACTTGGCCCGAAACCATTAGCATGTCATCAGCAGCTGCAAGTGAACAGAGGCCAGAAATGGAGTGTTCATTGGCTTTGATGTGGGCAATTTGATTTCAGTGAGCCTGCTTTTGTGGACTGAGGGGAAGAGATTGTCGTCATTTTAGTTTCCAGTTTAGGTGTGTATTTGTTGTGTGTGTCAGGTAGCCATAAATAGAAGTAGGTACATGGGGCTTGATGGATTAACTGTTAAAAGGCAGGGCTCCTCCTCTCTCTTTTTTTCTGGTGTCAGAAAAAAAAACAAGCAGAGGCTCACACTCTTATGCACACACATGCAGATGTTCTACAGTGCATGCTATTACTCTTTTTCTGCTACACTCACGGAGACTATACTGAAGTCTCTGCCATGAAAGGAGCCCCCAGGCCTCTGGATGTTTGATAAGAATTAAGCGCTCTGTAAGGTCATCCACATGGACAAATATACACAGAGAGTATTCCCTACAGGAATACTGGACACATGCTCCATCTCATCCATTTAAAGAAAGGGGCCACCACAGGCTGACCAGATTATTTGTGCAGGTGAACAAAACAGTGACACTGATAAAACTATGCATATTTTAATAGTCAGTTATTCATGTCTATTTATTGATAAATAGTCAATCAATTGACCCAATTGTGGTCTGAAAACGTTAAACTGTTAAAAATAACATAAAATAAATGTACACTAACAACTTCATGAACATTATGGTTATGTTCAGGCTCAAAATTTCCAAAATGCAGAAAAACTTCACTTTGTTTCTTTCATTTGTCTTATGGCTGCTCGTAATTGTGAGCTACTGTAGAAGATAAGTAAGTTCTATAATAATTATGCAGATTATTATGATAATTCTGACAAATCACTTACAGTGTGAACTGTAGGGAGTTACAAAAGCAGCATTAGCAAAGTTATCGTTTGCTGCTTCACATTCAACACCAGCATGTTTTCTTTTTGGGTCGTCAAAAGTTAACATTGTACTTAAAAGGAAGGCTAAAACATGCATTTTGTATGTGACAGTTTCATCATACGTATTAAAGGGGACATATTATGCAAAACTCACTTTAGTTATAATAGGTCTATGGGCTATACAAAACATGTTTATGAAGTTCTTTGCAAAAAATCACTCTCACATAAAGAGATCTCACCAGCTCTATTCTTGTCAGTTTCAATCCCTTTCAAAATGAGCCATTTAAATGCTCTGTGACTTTTATGCAAATAAGCTGTTGCTGGCCACCCCCCACCCATTCCATGCTTACTAAACGAAACAAACCAGCAGACAAAATGGCGGATCTTCAACTAATCTAGTGGATGGGGTCTTGACGGATGAGGGGCGGTTCTATGCAAATTGGCCCAGTATTACGTCACAATGGGCTCATTTGGAAAGGGACTGAAACTGTGAAGAATAAAACTGGTGAGATCTCTTTATGTGATAGTGATTTTGTGCAAAGAACTCCATGAACATGTTTTGTATAGCCCATAGACCTATTATAACTTGTTTTCTTAAAAGTGAGTTTTGCATTATATGTCCCCTTTAAGAAAATAATCCCAGACCTTACTTCTTTTTGCGCTTTCTGCTATAATTGTTATTTTGCTACATGCTCACATAGGTACACTAAAGCTGAGCTCTTGAGGTTATGTCATGACCTCATTCTAGCTGCTTTAAAATGAAAATGAGATACAAAGCTATAAAATATTTTACAGCAGTAATTTATTTATATAACATTATGTCTCATGTTTCAGCCCTACATGGTGATGTGTTTTGTACTGATATGAGTGTATCAGGCACGACAGTGTTGCTAGTGTTTTTAAACACCTCAGTGTCACTGCTGCGTAGAGAATAGTCCACAACCAAATATATCTCAGTCAGAAGTGGTCCTGATAAATTGTGCAACTACAGATGGCCTACAGTCAATAATAGTACACCTGCTAAATGGGAGTTGTATCTGACAAAAAAAAGCCAGTGAAGATAGATTCAGGGTATGCATACCTTATTAACTGGCATCTTGGTGTACATGTGAGGGGTAGAAAGAGTATTCAGCATCAAAGGAGGAGTAGGGATTAGGCGGCTGCTCAAACAGTCGGCCGTTCTGAAGCTAGGGGCCTCTGTCATCGTTCAGTGTCTTTTTCTGCAGTGTATCCTGTGTGAGTTGACACGGTTTTCTTTGTGTAGCTTAGGAGCCTCTGATGTACATGAAAAGAGAGAACAATCCTTGGCACAAATCCTACTTTGTGATGAAACAGACTCTCAACAGGTCAGCTGATTCAAACGCACTCCAGCGAAAGAGAGAAAGCGAGAGAAATGAGAGGGAAAAAGAAAGGATAGAAACTGAGTGAGAAAGAGAGCAAGGAGAGAGAGAAAAAAGAGAAAAGAATAAAGAGAGAGCAAGAGGGAGAGAGAGTGTGCTGAGTTACCTATATTTATGTTCACTGTAAATGACTTGGCTTTAAGAGGCTCTGTGGCTGCAGCTTTACAGTGTGCAGCGATAAATAGCTCTATTGTCTCTGTGCAGTCAGCAAAGCCTCAGCTGGAAAAGAACACTGCTTTAAAAGGAGCTCTGCTGGAACACTGACTTCTACCCCCAGCAGCTGATTAAAGACTTAAAGAGTGTGAAGCAAATTAATCAGCAATGTTATATATGTCGTCTCTCCATCCACACACAAACCCCCCTACTAGAGTAGTCTATTAACTCTTTGCACTGTAGTTCAGTCAGGTTACCCAAGGTTATCTAATTCCTCTCTCTCTCGCTCTCTCTCTCTCTCTCTCTCTCCCTCTCTCTATCTCTCTCTCTCTCTCTCTCTCTCTCTCATGCGCATGCTCTCTCTCTCCACATTAAGCAGCAGTGTGTGTGTGTGTGTGTGTGTGTGTGTGTGTGTGAGGGAGCGAGGGAGGGAGGGAGGGATGGAGAGAGAGACAGGGAGGGAGGGATGGAGAGAGAGAGAGTCAGAGAGCGAGAGAGAGAGAGAAAAGGAATGTGTGTCAAACACAGCCTCCCATACTAGGTTAAGTAAATAAAACTACTTTTGTCTCTGGCCTGGGCTAAGCATTCATAGTTTTCAGATTAGATGCTAAATGCTCACATTTGGTAGACAAAGTACAGTGCTTTGACTGTTATTGTTGAAGGCCATGCAGTCCTGTGGTTTATGTATTACTTTTTTCCCCTGATTTTCTGTCCAGCTTAGTTGTCTCCACTTCCACCGACTAGCTAGGACTTCCTCAATCACACAATATCACCAACACTGGGAGCCAGCAGCAAGAACTGTAAAGAAACAATTGGCCACTGATCGTTGATCTGTATACCCTGTGATGCAATGGGCCAACTTTTTGGAGCTCTTCTTCTCTTAACATGAAATTTAAAGTTGGTTAATATCTCAAGTGTCTTTAAAGTTATTTAAGTCTAAACTTTAAATTATTCCTGGAAATTCTGTCCTCTCTGCATCTTGGGAACACACTTGGACAATTATTTTGAGGAATATGAAGGCAGGCACCTGTCTCTTTGAATGGAACTGACGGTCATGACTACCTTTCAGAAACATTTTTGAAATTACTGATAAAATCTGACAAAACTTGCATAAATAGTTTGTAATATTAAGGTCAAATGAGGTGCCGGTATGTGGACCTCCCCAACGCAGGAGGCCTTGTGGTTTTAGGGCTGGGCTTCCCTTGGAACAGACAGTGTTGAGTGTTATGGCCTACGCTATTTTTCAAGTGAACTGTTTCCTCCTTTATTATGTCTCTGGTTTATATTGATATTGATTTCAGCACCAAGGACAGGGCTAGTTTCATGCCCTGTACAGCAGGTCAAGACTTAGCACCCAGAGATCAAACGCTGAAAGCATATCAGAATATGACACCATTGTGCTAACATTGTTCTGGAACATTTGCAGTGCCTGTTACAGCAACCGTCTTACAAACTAACCCCCAAAAACCTGCAATCATTAGAATTTTTACATGACATGCACCCGGATAAGTTTTGATCATTGACAGTATTTTCCACAAAAGGCAACAAAACGAAAAGGTACCAAGAGGGCCATCAGCAATACAGTTTTGATACACTGTTTTGAACATTATTATTATTTTTTTTTACAGTTTGGAATTATTACACCCTTAGCTGTGGGTGAAATCTAATTCCCCAACCCCACCCCCTCTCTTTCTCTCGCTCTTTCTGACTGAGAAAGATTGAGAGGAGTGGAAGGAAACTGGAAGCATATGTGAACATTACTGTGAATCATTTCTCCTATCTTCCATCTTATCCGCCATTATGCTATTATACCCCTATCCCTGTGCATTAAGAGATGGTATCAACATCTCAACTGCTTGGCTTTTTAAGATGTTGCATTAGTGAAACACCATCTTATACCGCTGAGGTCTCATTTGTTTTTCTCTGTGGACACAGGATTTCCCTGATAGTCACACGTGCTTTTGTTTGATGTGCCAATGTTTACATTTTGATCATTATGGGAAAAATCTGGTTTGAGCAAAAGCGTCTTATGCACTCAGCCTATTACCAGAGCTGTATCTGGTAATCCTCCCTTTGACACCACTCTGCTTTTCTATACTCATGTTTTCCGAGTGCTTGTAGGATTTGGGATTTAAGGATTATCTGTGCATGATTGAATGGGAATCGGAGGGATCGGAGTGAAGAGCACATCTGGGGCATGCACTTCCAGGAAGCCTGCACACTCACACATTCACACACATTTATATAAGACAATACACATGACATAGATTATATATATATACATATATATATATATATATATCTTATATTACAATATGTTATGTTGTGTGAAGGTTTCAAAATGTCAAAAAGGTGATTGACAGGTATGGTACAGAGTTTAGTTTGAGCTGTGGGTCTGTGAAAATCAGTGGCAGCAGAAAAAGAAATGGAAGACAACATAAAAGCAGAAGCTATAAGAATGGACTGAATGGGATGAATGGAGTTCAGTACACACTCCTACTCAAGTCCCAGGTGACCCAGACTACAGACAAAAGCACCACACACACAAAAACACCTCTCTGCACAGAACATCCTGCTGTCTGTACACCTACAGTAGCACTTCTCCACACCTCTCCAACGGAGCCTCAGCATGGCTCTTACAAGCAGTTCAGTCCTTGTTTTATTCTTTTATTCAAGGAAACTTCAATTTTAATTTGGATTATATTTTATGGTGAAGGCCATAGCCTAGAGAGAGAAATTCTGAGAAAGCAATATAAAGTATTCAGAAAAGCACTTGATATTTTGTGAGTTGGTAAGGAAAGTAAGTAGTCACCCATGAACCAGCTGCCCTATACATGATGTACTATACATAAAATCACTATTTACTGGATAATGATATTTGCATTGTATTTTTTATTTTATTAGTATATTTAGTAAAGTTAATGTGAAAAAACACTCACTGCTTTAAACAGTTTTATTATTTACAAATAATATTATTTTCACAGGTACCTTTTGCTTTCACAGTGCTTGTGCACAGTACTGAATACAGTAAACCCCATGTTCCAAGAGCACCCATGTATAGTGAAAAAATAGGCCTAAAAATGCCTATTTTTATAGTGTAAACCCAAAATATGTCCCTAAAATATGCTCCCAAAACACTTTAATTTCATTTTAAACTCAGCTTAATACATTACACTGAAAGAAAATGTGAAGGGAAACCTGTATTTGTACTGTACAGTTTACACTGACCTCCTGCAGTGCTAGAATGTAAAATACCGATGTTACCCCTGTATAGACTGTACTGTAATTCATGCATGGGCGTTTTCTTTGATATGCACTGTTGTTTTCTTTGGTATAAGCAGGTGAATATATTAATAAATAAATTCAATTTGCAGTAATAAAAATACAGGGTTTTAAGAAGAACAAAATGAAAAACACGAGAACACTCGAGATGCTCCACGGGGAAAATTCTGGACTGCAGCTGCGTCAAAGGGCAGCGGCCAATCAGCAGCAAGGAGAAATAAATAGCGTTCTTGGATTGGCTACTTTCAAACTTCCCGCCTCTGAGTGCAACGGTATTTCACTATCCCAAGAGACGCTTTCTTTGTGTTTCTCTCCACAGTACCAAAACATTTGTAGTTATTTTTTATATGGAAATTTAGCTGAATTTTTGTATGTTACAAAATCAGTAAATTATAATTTTTCTTCATAATTTAGCACTTAAATGCATTAAAATGATATATTGACTCGAAAAAAGCTGTGACATAACAACCAGCACGAGGACGAGGGGGTGTGGCGGATGAGGCCCAGACGTCACAAAAGCAAAAAAACTGCAGAGGATATCTGCAGTTTCTGCTTTTGTGCGGGGGTTTCAGTGAAGGGATCTATTAGTATCTACAGCACATATGGTAAGGGTTCTATTAGGATCAACAACAGACACAGAAAAATGAACAGAGCTTCCTATAGTTCTGATCCTTTACCACCCCTGCTGTAACCACCTGCACTAAGTCTTCCACTAGTTCCACTAATAAAACAGAATTACTGCATTGCAACTCCACACAGCCTTATTGCCCTTTTCTAAATGACTTTTTCCACCCCATTCATAAAATACATGAAATTGTTGAGAGGAATATAAAGAACAGCTGCGGCCTGTCAAATCCATCAATTTTATTTTTCCAAAACAGCACAAGAGTTATGGACAAAACCTCCTCCTCCTTCAAACATCCGCTATACATTGTGTGCAGAGTTTGAGTAACTGTTCCTGACTGCATCACTGGTCTGAGATATCAGAGCTAAACAACTGGCAGCAACGATACATTTCCTGCCAAAAGTCTGCCGCTAGAATGAGGAGAGAGGGAGGATTTGAATTTCACTCTGACACACCCTCCATGATACAATGCAAGGCAGGGAGTGATTAGACTGAAATCTGTAAATGGATCTTTAGCTTATTTTTCTGTCTAGACCAGGCCTGATGCTGATAGGGGACAAGAAATCCAATAAGAGAAAATACCAAATGTTGCTTGAGGAGAGATATGAAAGGAAATTGATATTCTCATTTCATGACTGTAATCTGCAATTACCCAGATTTGGATTGATATAAATATATTGATTGTCTGGTAAATAACACTCCTTGGGTTCTTTATAGTTATTCTTACGCTATAGCCTATAGGGTTCATCCAGTGTTTGACCAGAAAAATGGTTTTAAAAGCAACGTCTTTTGAACATTATATAACAAAATCTGTTTGAGGAATGTGATGCTATTTTGAGCATCACATTGCTGAGCTCCAAAGAGAGTGAATAATTCACTATAGGAATATGAGCCCTTGCCTGACCTTTACATGAAAATATGATGGAAATATATTTAAACCTATTTGTGTATATATATATATATATATATATATAAAGTAAGTGTGTGGGCAGAGGTCCTTTGCACACCAGAGCTTCAGCTTTATTTTGCCAGTGCTCCTCCATAAACAAGCTTGTGCTGTCTGCTGTTAAGACAAGAGTGT
>JBBPCX010000032.1:5588930-5626892 GCA_037974365.1 Hydrocynus forskahlii
TATATATATATATATATATATAAAAAACATATACATATATATATATATATATACATATATATAATAAATTACAGTGTGTGTACAATGTATCGTATACAATAGAGTAATGTATAAATAAATATACTTATAGTATAAATAATACAAAGGATAAAATATCTACAAAATATATACTACATCATGTTATATCAATATTATAAATGCCTGCTGCTAAAACATCTTACATTTCATACATCTCATTGACTGAGAAACACTGCCCCCACAGCCCACAAACACACACGTATCCTCAAACGCTTTGTTTTTACAGACTCTTTCCTCTCTAAAGGGCAGGATGGTGTCTCTGGCTAATACACGATCAACACCATATGGCGCCGCCCGTTCTTATCTGTCACTCATGCTCAGCGTAGCATGGGGTCACTGTTCACACACCAGCAACAATATTTCCCTCACACTCCACTGGCACAATATGCCCTTTTTCATACGAGGGGTCCACAAAGCTGGTCAGAAAAATCTGGTGTAGCATTAAAAGCAGGGTTGCAGTGTATCATGTGCTACTCGTTAACATAACACTGATACGACAGATGTGTGGAACCAATATGGAACCAATCACTCAGTATCTTATTGTGCATAAAAAAATATTTTATTTAAATATGTGCTCCATAAAACATTTTACATCAGTGCAACTATTGCCAGAATTATGTAAACAGAAGGAGATGTACAATCTGTTCATCTTTATTCCATTCTTTTAGAATGCATGTATATATTTCAGTTAACTGAATTCAGTGAATCAAGGCACTTGCGTGATCCAAAAAATGGAATCAATATGTTGCAAAGCTAATCACAAGCCATAATATATAGCAGTATAATCACAATATGATATTTTGTTGACTCTGACCAGCCCTAATATTGAATTGTTAAGATATAACATGACTGCTTCTTCACTCTGTCAGTCTCACATCAGTGACAGATGAAGTATGCAATGTATTATTGAACCCAGTGAACACTGAAGAGTGAGCCTTTGCTTTTTCCTGACATACCTATAATGTGTTATTTGATATAGCCTACACTATGCCTGTTGCAATTGTTATGCCACATAGGTTGTACTCTGCCAAGCTCTATTTCTCTGCTGATGGACTCATTCAAGTCAATATCCACTGACTATAGTAGTATCTGTCAGCACAGTATCAGACACCGAACTCTACTGTGCCTACAGACACAGAGTTCTGGATGACTGTATCACAGAAACAGCCTCTGGAGGGTATGGACACTGTCACTGTCCTCCCAAAACCACGGATCACTAAGTGGTTAATATATAGGAGAAAGATATGTTTCTTAAAGTTAATGTTCCTTAATGAGGGCCACTAATCTTATGTGGTTTTATATACTGACTGAACAAAACCTTGTGTATCCAAGGTGGAAAGTTTACAGTACAAGGGGGGAAAAACATTCATTTTAAGTAATTTATAAGAAAGTTTAGACAATTTCTATTGTTCCATTCACCCTGAAACACTTGTAGAGTACAATGTAGAGTACAGCTGATTATAAAATTATATTTTGTTCTGACAGCAACAATATGTAAATGACCTATTTGTATTGTGTCACATTACAAAGGAGTCCAGCCTAAACTGATGGGGGCTAAAATTATGTAAATACTTTTTTTCATAATGGGCTGTTTTTTACCTTTTTAAACTTTTAACAGTCAGTTTATATTACATAAAATTTTATACAAGTAATTTTGTACAATTTCCGTTGGTCCATTTCTAATGAAATGTTCACATAGTGGAAAAGGATGCTGGCATTTTGGGATAATGTTTAAAAAAGGCCTTGATTTTGATAATGCAGCAGTATGAAAAAGAGGAAGTCAGACACCATAAATTAGGAGGACAGACAGGTAGTGAGTGAGTACAAGGGAAAGAGACAGGGAACTGTAGCGGGTGACTTGTGTTGGGTCGTCTGTCGACAGCTTGGCATCCCTGCGGGTACGACTACTGCAACCTTCCTCCCTGTGATCTCCACTGGCAGCTGCTCAGCCAAATAGGATTGTCCTGCAGATTACCCTGTGTGTGTGTGTGTGTGTGTTGGCAGGGGAGATGGTGGGCTAGGCTTTACATATATATATATGTGTATATATGTGTGTGTGTGTGTGTGTGTATACATATATACAGTACAGGTCAAAAGTTTTAGAACACCCAAATTTTTCTGGTTTTTTGTATTGAAATTCAAGCAGTTCGATGTCTCATTGTTCGTTCTTCCCAACTATGTTGCATAAGTGAGTGGCACTTATAGGTTGCTTTGCTTTCAGTCTTCTGTCTAGTTCATCCCAAAGCAGCTAGACGGGGTTTAAGTCTGGAGACTTCTGGCCACGCCATGTTTTCCAGCCACCATCTTGTTCTTTTTTCTGAGGTAGTTCTGGCAGAGCTTTGACTTATGTTTTGGGTCACTATCTTGCTGTAGGACGAAGCTGACCACCTAGGCACACACCAGAGGTACTGAGGTACAGCATGAGCACTCTGATCGATCTGCTGATGCCCCACATACATCAATGACAATTGGTCATGACCCTGAAGCTGGTTCACCTGTTGTCCTTCCTTGGACCACTTTTTGGTAACCACTGCATTCTGAGAACATTTCACAGCACCTGCCAGTTTGAATACCATTACAATACCCTCACCTTCTGCCTAATATAAATTTATATATGTGGCTCTGGACATATAATATAGCTGTTTTATCTTCATTCTGTTGAAATTTGAATCATTATAACTATTCAACTGATCCAAGCGCAGACAGGCCTTAGGTCCTTTTAACTGCCAGCATGAAGAGCCATGGCTTTTAAGCTGTAATTGCGGCAAAAAAGGATCTTGCTTCTATGGAGAAACAAAATAGCAATAGGCGATGGGTGTAATTAGAGATAATTGCTACAGGAATCTAGCCCCAATTAAAATATTACACATAATGAATGGAATGGTGGAAATTTAGCATGGGGAAAGCAACAAAAAAAGAGATAAAAAAAGCTTTTTGAGACTTGGTTATCCCATCTCCTCATGTGCTTTTACCTGTTTGATAGCCTGGTTATGTTACTGGAGAATCCCATAACCTGCTAACCGTGCTTAATGGAGCCGTCCAGTGTTCTGAAAAGAGGATTGGCCATTATCTGTGGACAGAGCTCTGCAGCCCAGCTTGAATATTCTCCTCAGTTGTACAGAGAGCTGTACAGTAAAATTCAACTTAGGTACGTGACATGATGGAGAAATAAATTATGCATATGCACATATGGATAATGCTCCCTGGACAGTAGCTCTTGTTTAGGATGGTTAGTAAAATCATTTTTACTGCAATGTCAGCATTCTCATCTGCATTCTAGGTGGAGGGTCAAACCCACTCCCTCAAAAAAGCAAATAAGCAAGTCGTTTCAGGAGTAATTTTCTGTGTTCAGGCTATTAACCTTTATGTTAGAAAAGATGTTCTGATCCGCTCGAGCTGCATTAGGATAAATATGAGGGGAATTATGACGTTTTAGATTTTTAATGATCCAATTATGTAGACAGCTGTTGTGCTGCATGGCAATGCGGAACCCCACACAGTTTCCTAGCAACCAGTGTGATGGTAAAGTATTTCCCCCAGAGTAGTCCCATGCCCGATACAGTCAGTGCTGGAGGCGGGGGCAGTTTTAAAATGCTGAATGGAAAAAGCCTCTGTCTTTTTTCAATGCACTTCGCTATGCTAATTGCTGTGTGTGTGTGTGTGTGTGTGTGTGTGTGTGTGTGTGTGCGTGTGTGTGTGTGTGTGTGTCTGTGTGTGTGTGTGTTTGCGTACGTGAGTGCATGTATGTGTGAACTGCATGTGTGTGAGCAGACAAAAACAGACAATGTAGAAAATAGAATGTGTAACACTGTTTTTTTAGCCCGTGCCTTGTACTGTAATGTAGTTTGATATATACACACACTAACAATATATAACAATGTATATATGCAGCCAGCACCATTTACTGTAATGCAGCATTGTTTGTTTTTTTGTGTGTGTGTGTGTGTGTGTGTGTATTTGTGTATGCACGCACACACACTCTAACAATACAATATATTATAATATATTCTGTTTGTATGTTGGAACATTCTAATGGGTTTTAACAATACATTTCTTTTTAATGAATGCATGTGAGTATGCATGTGTGTGAGTGCATTTTTGTATTTGTTTCATATAAAAACAAAAATAAGGAAATGCAGTATACTGCAATTCAGTCTAAACATACAGTACAATGATAGCATATAACAATGTGTTTTATTTTTACTGATATATACATGTCTATGTGAGCATGTGTTGCTACAGGGGAACTGCTTATCTGTGGACATATCTCATGCACAATGCATTGGCTTCCTGTCTTACGGCTGCAGCACTGATGAGTTGTCATTTTGCTCTGTGCATCCATTCATTAGGTGATAAGTGTAAATGTCAGGGCAGAACAGAGAGATGGAGCGATCCGCTCAGTGCTTTAATTGGAATGACATCACATGTAAACCCAGCTGACAAAGAGGCTTGCCTTTAGGCTGGGTTTAATGTACTCAACCAAAACTACACATCCATCTGGTTCTTTTCGCCCCATACTCTCCTCCCACCATCTCTCTCACCCCCCTGTATAGTTTTTCTCTCTTTTTTTTCATGTTTGCTCTGCCTGACCATTCTGTTGTCATTTATGTTGCGCATAATAGTATGTGAACATCCAGGTTTAATTAAGGGTAAAAGAGTGCACCATGTGCATAGATTGATTCTGTGCGTGTTAATAGTCATCAGGTCAGACCTGGTAAAGTTCTTACATTAGGGTCCAGCTGAGACAGCTGGTGGGAAAGGGATTTTCTCAGCCTTCTCTGTCAGTGAATGTTTGTTGGTCTTTCTCCGGCACGCTCTGCAGATGGTCGTCCATGCAAATCCTATTACTGTGAATGCTTTAAGGGAAGGCTTCTACTCTTAACGGGAAGGCTGGTCCGTCTGGCATTGAGCAAATCAGCTTTTTTGGATGCATCTTGTTTTGGACCACTAGTTTAGGTAATAACCATCCCACGCTGACGCCCAACCATCCAACAATAATAATCAAAACGATGTGTGCTCAGTTTAGCAGAACATTTAATTCTGAACAAAATCAATAGCAATGTGTCAATAGACCAAGATATAACACAATTGCTGCTGTCAATTGAGGTTCAGGTCATTTGCTGGTTTATAATAACTGACTTATATTGGGTGCTGCATCAGTCCAGAGGCAGGTACAGGGAGGCACCCCCAGGTCAGACAATTACTACACATCAATGTAAGCAATTGGCCATGACTAAAATATCATGGCAGTTAATTGTTCCCTGTGTTTCATGGTGCAGCCTTGATGCACATCATTGCATGAGTTAAACTGCATGACAAAGGGAGCCCTTAGGCCTACAAAAGTCACTTATTTGCAGAGCAAGGGGAGTGAGAGAAAAACTCAATCTGAGTTGCATTAGTTGCATTTCTGTTTACAAATGAGCCCCCAGCTTTAATTTTTCGTCCTGATCCTTGAGACTTCCATAATGTGTTCACCAGACACTTTTAGGTAATAAACCTTGTCTCTATGCTCATCGTCCAATTTATCAGGTCCATTTGTTTGTCATGTCCTGTTAGCCTGGATGCCATCAAGCTAGGAGAATGTAGGCTAGCACATGCTTCCTCTGAGACATGATGGGGGAGAAGGAAGACCATCCTACCCACTCGGAGACACTATTCTCACCTTGCAGATTTAAAGTTATTATTGATAATAGTCCATCTGATGCTGCACAGTTGGTGTTTGTCATCCTCTAGACCATCGATGGTCTTCACACACACAAACACACACACACACAATAACCACGCCTGTGACACGGCTGTATTTAGAATGACATGACCTGAATAATACCTGCTCATTGTTAGTCGTTTGGGTCCCCGACCACAGCAGTTCTGCATATGATAACTCATATTTTAAATTTCCCTAATGTTCTCATGGACACATATTTTTAAATGGATTTATCCTTTTCCATCCTTGTTTATTCTTCACTAATAATGTCATCTGAAAAGTCTTTGAAACACTTTTGATATAACCTGTTTTTATTGTTTTTGTAACCCATAACTACTCGATTAATCAACAGAATGACCAGGGGTTTACCTGATTGCCAATATAATTGATAATGACGACCCAACATTCCTAGAAATAAAGGTGCCAAAAAAGTCTCTACAGAATAGAGGTGCGTCATGCATTGTGGAAAATGAACATTTGACATGAGTACAATAATTATGTTACAATGTTTTCTTTCAACTTTTTATTAAAATATTGTTTCACTATTGGGTCATTAACTCAGTATCATCAATCCACTAAAGATCTGGACCGTCTGGCAGTCCCTGAAGACTGGTTTGAGAATCAGTGCCTTAAAGAGCCATTTCTGTAAAATAGATATGAGTGTGAATAACCTTTTCCAAATGTAAAGACCTTCAGTATAATATTGAGGTTATTTTGCAATTAAGTTTTTTTCCCCCTAGAACCATCTGTCCAAGCCTGGAACCTTTATTTTAAGAGTGTTAATGAAATATTAGCTGAATGCCCCCTTCACGTGATTTGCTGATGTCAGGCTATAAACTGCCTTGTGTGCAGCATGACAGAATCAGAGAAAGAATTCTGTCTTTGTTCAGTAGGAGAAAAAAATATATAATAATAAAATATAGAAACATAGAAAGGTTAAGGAAGGTTGTAGTTAAAGCACTACCTCTGACCTGACTGCTGGTTCTGCTGGGTCTTTTCAGGTCCTTTTATCTTTCTGATTAGACAGTGCAACAGCCTACCTCTTTACTCACGTTTGCTGCCGTTCTGTTTCTCTCCTTTGGTCATTCTCTTGTTCTCTGCAATCTGTCTCCATTCCCTTCCTATCCCTCCCTTCCTCCCTCTTTTCATCATCAGGCAGACAGATACCAACCCGCCCTGTTGATCATTAAAAGATGCCAGGTGGAATTTGTCATCAGCTGCAGCCTCCCCCACTCTTGACAGAAAATCATTGATTTTTTTTGTCACCGTGTTTAAATAATGATAAGTACCGTGTTCAGGGGAATGAAAGCAAAGCTATGTTGGGGTTATGATGCTTCAAAGAGAATCAGCCGAATCAGACCCTGAAACATAGCTTTTATTTACAAAAAGATGTTTAGAATGGTCCCCTCCTACTTAAACTTGAACCACAACATCATACAACACCAAAACAGCAGTGCCATTATTGACACATATTTTATATTTTTAGACTACACATAAAAATGGTAAAGAACTATTATGAAATTGCAGTTCTCAATTAAAAACAAAACACATTTATATGTAAAGAATGAAAAAAAATGTGTGTCCTTAAGGGCAAGGCAAAAAACATGATCATATATGATGAGATGTATGAGTGTGGAGGCCAATGCATATCTCTAACACCGTATGAGTCTTGTAGGTAGACCCATTTCAGACTGAAAATATGCACTGATAATGGCACTGGCAGAAAGACATTCAAGTACACATTTCAAATCCCCCGGTGTCTGGCCTTATGAATTGCAGATCATTTTTTTCAGTCAGTGCCATGAGCTAGATTAACACAGTAAAGATGCGGAAGATGGAATATCTAGACTCTTCAGAGATTGAGTAAAGCAGAGAAAGTCCCTGCAGAGTCTAATATTAAAAGCAGAATGGAAATCAAATTTCCAGAGTTAATGCGCCCACAGCACGGCTCCTAATCAAATTAATCATCGTCTGGTCTGCAATCACTTAAAGAGAGTCCGTTTTTGTGAGAGGATCTGCCTGAAATCTGGATTTAGAGATTTTGCCACCTGCCCCCTTTCTTATGCATGTGTTCTTGTTTCTCTCTTTCTTTTTCCCTTTTAGTCAGGGGGGTAAACAAACAAAGAACAATAAAATGTATTTGTGCTGTGTAATAAGATAGATGCATTTGCAATGATAGGCTATCTTCATGAACTGTTGTCATGATTATTGCCATTGTATATTTGTTTGGTAACCACTGATGAGATTATGGATGAACCTTGGATTCATATCACTGTGAAAATTAAAGATATTGTGATGAAGTTGGTTGATATTAGACAAATCTCTCTTTAGGGTGGATGGTTCATTAGAATGACCCACTGCTGGTCTTTAGCTGGTGACACTGCTGGTCTTTAGCTCGTATATAAAGATGTGGTGTTATTGACATGCGCTGTCATTTCAGCACTGGACAGCACCAAATAGCCGTGGGCGTGTCCAGGGCGATTTGTAGGCGTGGTCTGTGCTCAGCCCGAAGCCTGAATGGTTCTGAGGCGGATGAGAAAGCAGAAAACGGCCCAGGAGCCACGAAATCTTTCCAGCAGGTTCAGGAAGAGCAGCCCTATAGCAGCAGGCGCGCCAGGGAGAAGGGCTCAACCCCTCCCTCCCTCTCTAAATCCGATCTTAACTCAAATCCTTCTTTACGACGATTCATGACCCCCCTTCACACTCCTCCCCCAGCACTGCACTCCTTCGTTTTACTGCTAGATAGAAGACAGCACGGGTAGCTCATCCGTCCTTCCGTCGTGGCACTTGAAGGCTCGTAGCTGAGGGTCTGTTTTTTGCCTGCCTCACGCGCTTGGGTGGTCGATGCGAGGCGAGAAGATCCGCCGGTAGCAGCACAGGACCGTCCACCTGCAGCGCAGGAGCCATGGAGCTGCCTACCGCCTGCTGATGCTGGAGGAGCACGATGGGTTCTTGCATGTCCGCTTCAAGCTGCCGATCTAACGGGATCCTAAATGGAGGAGGAGATTGACAACCGCAAAATCAACAACAGCTTTCTTCGGGACCACAACTATGCAACCGAAGGTAATTAGCAAAACGAGGTTTGTCGTGGTTTTGAATGGAGTAATGAAGGTTGCACATTCGAACAGAGCCTGATATGGGTGGTGTGTCTGAATGGTGTTAATACACATATTGCTATATGGGGGGGGGGTGTGATAGACAGTTGGTGGTCAGCCGTATTTCGTGGGGTGTGGGGTTGGGGGTGTTACATTGACTGCTGTGATGAATTGGGGGGGCTGATATAGGTTAGGTAGGTTGCTATGGTGTATTTGAATATTAGAATATTAGGAAGTGATATAGCCTGGATAATCTGCTGGGTGTATGGTGGGTAATGGTAGATGTAGGTTAGGTTGCTTTAGTGTGTTTGAATGGGGGTAATGTAGGTTATTTAGGTAGCTGTGGTGTATTTGAATGGGGGTTGATGTAGGTTAAATTGGCTGCTGTAGTGTATTTAAATGCAGGCTGGTGTAGGTTATTCGGGTTGCTGTAGTGTGCTTGAATGGGGGTGATGTAGGCTGGATATTCTGCTGTAGTGTATTTGAATGGGAGGCATTAATTGGGTTAAATAGTCTGCTGTGATGTATTTAAAAGAGGAATAATATATATATTTTAGGTAGACCGCTGCACTCTCCATGTTTCTCCGTGGACCCCGCCTTGTCTGTATGTTTCTTGAACACGCCATTGGAGCAGTCTGTAGTCTTGACTAAAGGCCAAATAAATCTTCGCCAAAGCAGGGACTGTGCATTCAGAAACATAGAAGAAGGACAGTGTGCTTATTACATGTTACTACTGTGTGAAAATAGACAATAATCATGATTACACAGCAAGATCCACTGTTCAGTTAATACCTACTGTGAATTTAATCGACAAGTCCATCTGGAAGGGTAAGGGTGAATTCATTCAGCAATGGATTTTTTTACTGCGCATGTGGTTTTTTTTTTTTCATTCTGGTTTTGAGTGATCTTATGATGTTCAGAGTGACTCACACATGGATTTCAAAGCATTAAAGCCTGGGTTTGCAAAATCATTTTTAAATGTCTTTCTAGAGTGGGCTTGTGAAGGAATTAGACTGGAGATTGCTTGTGAACATTTGGGTCAACGATGATCAGTTATGAGTTCGAAATTAAGAAGAAAATTCAGAAATTCAGTGACTGAGGAAGATTATTCTAGATTATAGAGAGTTTGTGACTATGTGGCATACGGTTATGTGTTGCTAGGGACTGTGTCTGGTGTATCCTGCAGTGCTTCAGCAGGGCATGTGGCAAATGCAGCACATTGATAAGCTCTCTGTGGAATGTATGTGTCTATTAGAGGGAACTTTTGGTAAAGTTGTGTCTTTTTATTTAATCTATTGGTTTTTTTTTCACATTTGTAGAAAAAAACTTCACATCTCCAGCATCCTTTAAAGTATGCAAATGTAGCAAGCTTGGTAGTAGTTTTGGATGTTTATTTTGGTCCATTCATCATGAAATGTAAAGGGCAGCTGGTATTTTCAAGTGCTGCAGTGCAGATTTTGATGTGACAGCGTCATGGTACGAAAAAGTATTGAGTTACTGTGACCTGAATGGAAGTGTGACAGTGGACCCAGTCCAACACATTTGCGTGTGAGACTCTTCTCCCCATGCATGGAGCTCTGAGGGGCCAGATCACTGGGACCTATCTCAGCAGAGGGCACCTTCCTGGGCAGTGATTAATAGCTTTGGGAGCCTCTCTAAATCGGACCCAGCAGAGAGATGCAATCAGCAGCATGCAAGCTCAGAGGTTTATGACCTGTCTGAGGGCCCCCAGGCCAGCATGTAAATCACACTGTAACTCTCTGTCTGAAGACAGAATCATTCTCACTCTCTCTCTCTCTCTCTCTCTCTCTCTCTCTCTTTCACACCCTCTCTGTCTCTCTCTCTCACTCTCTCTCTTCTCTCTGTCTCGCTCTTTCTCTCTCATACACACACACAAACACAACATGCGCCCTCCTGGCTTTAAATGCCCTGGCACTGTGCTTCTCATGTATATGTATGATGGTACTCTCACAGGTTTTAGGGGGAGTTCAGTGTATTGAATCCCCATTACTTGTTGGCTCTATTCAGCAAAATGGAAGCAGAAGTCAGTGGGCTTTTGGTGGAACTAAACAGTCGTGTCCCTGATTTTATAGAGAAGTTCACCCTGATGTTGGTCCACCCTCACCATTCTTAGCAGTTAGCTTAATTGTTCAGAACTTATGTACACAAACCTGCAGTTAGGCTTGAAGGCTAATGGTCGCATAATCTTCCTCTGCATACATTCATGACATCTAAAAAAGTCGACCTACTGACGCTCTGGCCAGAAACAAATTCTTTATAGCTACTGGATTGGAACCAAACAAGCTTTATTGTTTAACCTAATGAGAATCACTGCAGAACATAGCACTCACAGGCTAAATGCTTTGGTTTTAGGTTTGCCACCTCAGCCTGTACAATTCCTGGTCTGTGACTTGATTTTTTACTAAATTCAGTGTACACGTAGCTCTGCTCACTCTAGCTGCACTCTAAGCCAAATAAAACCTAATCTTCTCACTCATCTTGATTCAGTGCTGCCTAATGCCTAAACATCTCAGCAGTTTGAGCAACTCAGACCCATTGAATATATACAAATGGTTTGACTGGTTAAAAAGAGACATTTTATTCAAATAAATGTGTGACCTTTTGTGTTCAGAAGATAGGTATGTCCAGAAAAATCCTGGACATGTGGCAACCCTGTTCAATACCCAACTGGGTGGTTTTTATAACCGGTCAGCAAGGACACTTTTGCGAATGTGCTAATGTTGGCTCGATTACACAACAGAAATTTGGCATTTGGCTTTTCATGTGCATATAAAAAAGAAAAATCATTTGAGATTAATAACGCACTATCAATTGAGATCTTTCTGACAAAAATGTATAATGCCCTATAATTCAGTCTCACAGGATTTTGCTGACATTCGGTAAAGCTTTTGCAAACCTGCAACCTCATTACATTTCTGAGTGGAGCACAGATAGGTCAATTACGAAGGCACAGGCACTGTAGGGCTCATTAAGTGAATGTGCGCTTCCCTCTGTAACATACAGCCATTCCATTTATTCTTTCTGTGGCTTCTGGTGCCTTTAATTTATGACTGATTGTCAACATAGCTCGTATTTCATTGTCTTTGCTGGGCGTCTACTTTTAATATCCCGCCCCTGAATGTGGTTCTCACATTATTATAGTCTGTGAGCTCAGATAGTGGCTGGGGTTTGTGTTGTCCCTCATTTCCTCCTCCCACGGCTTAATACCAACTGACCCACACCAATTCACTGATTGGACAACACAGACGGTGTTGGCGTCTCCCCAGTGTGGACATTCTGAGGGGTGGAATTGGGTTCCAGAATAACTGTCCCATCCCTCAGGCTGCTGAGAGCATCTGTAATGATGTGGTCGCTTTGACCGTCCTCTCTGCTTCAGAAATACACATGCAGACACCGTGTGTTTTTAGGGAGATGGCCTAGATTGGAGTGACGGAGGGATTCTCCTGCGGGATCACTCACAGCTCAACGTCATGCCGTGTCATGCACAGGAGGTTTGGCCATAGACACAGATAACTGCCTGTATAGCTCTTTAGAATAGCGGAGTATGATCATTATGATTCAATAGTCCACTTTTAGTGCATTGTCAGCGTGAATGACTCTATGACCTAGTAAGGTGACCTCTTGAGAAGCAACCCCCAACACACACACCAATTTGTTTAATTTGCCAAAGTGGCATGATCCTGGTAATTGGATTTCGGGAGGTAACTTTGTAGCCCCAGTAGTGGTTCCTTTAGTCCCAGACCTAATAAAGTACTGACAGGCATCCCGTAGGTGCAAGGGGGGTTAAGAGCGGGGAAAACGGCCTTAAATGATCAATACCACCACTACTAGCTTTTTCTCCCTTTTGTTACATTATACAGTTAAGAGCCATATCAGATTATTATGTGTGATCATTAGGGGTTCATAATGACTTTACATATTATCTCAGTGTTAATATTTAATGAGCAAGGTATAAAAGCCGCAATGATTTGTTATACGGTTAACTGGTCTCAGTATTAGCTTTCTTAATAGAGCCTGGGATATTATGCCCTCCAAAATGGTAGTCATGAGAGCCATGTTAGCTTCCGCATTTCATATGCATAGGCAATAAGGGTATTTTATACCGGAGGAGTAATGAGAATGATGTGACATTTGGATTGATAGACATTTCTGGATCAGCTTTTCTCCAGTGTGTAGACACACAGAATGAGAAGACTGCACAGAGACAGTGTGCTTCATTAGCATAATGCAGATAGCAGAATGACACTTCTCTAATAGCAGGAAAATGCATGTAGCATTGCTGTGATGCAGGCCCAACCTTCATCTTCATTTAGGTTCGGCAGGCTTAATTGTCCAGAACGTTTCCCTTTACATGCTTACATATCTCCTCACTCCAGCACCCAGGATAAACAACTTGCTTTTGAATGAGAACACACTGAGAAAAGCTCTGCAGCTGCAGCAGCCACTGATGCAGTCAGTTGCCTTAAGCTGTGAATTTGACTCTTGACTAGTGCAGTTCAGCAAATGCTAGTGCCAAAAGCCTCACGGTGGAGGAAAAAGTGCCTTCTCTAGCATTTCCTAGATGTGATATATTGCCTGGCAGAGAGATGGCTTTGCAGTGCGGCAGAGTCGTCTGCACTGCAGAGACAGAGCTCTAGAGCAGAACCCTGCCCAGCTTCACAGAAAACGCCCACACAAACAGCAACAGCAGGCTATTACTAGCAAAAATGAGAAAAGGAGACAGCAATGGTTAATATAAATAGTTAAAAATGAATGCTTAATGCTAATATGACTACGAAGAAGACAAATAGCATCTGGTTTGCATGATGCTAACGGGACCACAGAGTTTAAATAAATACTTCAGCCTTAATGCCAAGATGGAAGTAAATAAGACATAGAAACTAGTTAGTATCTGCTTTGTAGACCCTACGGTAAAAGACATTTTCATGATACACAAAATACGTAAGGATATTTTCTGTGGGTTGATGAGTTAGAAAAAAGCCAGTAATACCAATTTTAAAAATACAATCAAACTTGGAGTACAGTGCGTACACAGTAAGTACACACTGTACTAAATCCTATTAAACAGGCCTAATTACAGCCGGTTAATCTTTTACGTCCTGACAATAACACAGTATGCTCAGAAAGGCTCACTGTGGCATATATCATCACGACAATGATAAATATTATCATATTGCCCAGCCCTTTTTCAGTCTAAAGCAGGGGTTCTCAAACTTTACATTCAAAGGTCCAAATCTAATTACTAGGTAAGGACAACAAGTCATAAGCAAATCTTTTTTATTAAATTTGCTTACAACATACAGCCAAAAGAAATGCCGCTGTTTGCCTTTAATTGTTTGCTTGTGAACCCAACCCACTCTCACTTTTGACAGTAAAGTGCAATATGCACTGTAGTTTTATGAAAAGATTTAACAATAACCTTGATTAACTTAATTACTTTTATACCTCATTAAATAAAGTGGCAACAGGACATGACACATCCTCCTATGGTGACTCTTATAATGACGCAGGTATTTCACTCACTCGTGCTCGCAGGGCCGCACGTGCCTTAGCAGACTTGCTAATGTGGATACGAAGCCTGAGAATTTAAGCACGCCAACGTTGTGTCATATATGCGCCGACATATGTGCTTCGGTTAATCTCAGGTCAGGCTCGCCATGAAAATCAAAACGAATAATGTATTGAAACATACACTTAACTGCGTTGAGTCAATGCATTCCCAATATGTTGTGTGGACTGGGTTTGGAATGACTTGCACTTTGGTCCGGACTATGAGAATTGCTGATCTAAAGGATTGTAGCTTTATTTCAATGAAGCTGATGTTGTTCAGTAAAGTACAGACATAAATATCACAGGGAATAACTAGATGTCTGCCGCTCATACACATTTTCTTTCCTGAAGGCAAAAGATCCCTTCGATTCTATGTGCAATTACTGATCCTTTTTATTTTAACATTGTGTAAGATGTCTTGTTCTCTGCAGAAGCTCTGGTAAAAATAGCAGTGTGGTCCCTCAGCATGGAGGACATGGCCTAGACATGCTGTCTGATCGCAGCCCGGCAGGGAGGAAGGGGGGGGGCTGACCCTAATACACCCACCCCTGGCAGTGCAATTTACACCCGGGGTTAATGCCCCGTACTGTACCGACCGGCCTGGTGTTATTATTACTGCTACAGGATTGGCGGTGGTGGTGGTGGTGGGGTGGGGGTGGGGGAGGTGGGGGGTTGGTTGTTCGGAGCACACTGCAGCGAACGAGGCTGCCAACACAAACGGCCCCAGGCTGCAGTTTGGGATTTTAATCATAAAAAGAAATATCTCCCGAACCCAAAGGGCCACATTCATTATTCAGAAGAAAACTGTGAGGCACAAATGCTGTCTCTGAGAGGCTGAGTGTGGAGGGAGGACACGGGGAGAGGATTTGGACACATTAAAGATTTACCACCTGCTTGGTGCACAGACTGTTGTATTGAGGGAAATGCCCCATATGGGACAAGAATGAGTGAAGGGGGGAAATTCAAGAGCATGTTTTATCATGCCTCTGCAGTGTTTCTAAAAATGAATACGAGAGAATAAGGAACTCAAATTCAAACACACTATTGGACACACATATGCACTGCCAGTATCTGTGAACATATCTTCTATATATGTGTCTGCCTGTGTGATTTCAAACATGTAGCTACTTTCTGTCACTGTGACTCTCTCTATAGCTATCTATCTGTTTCTCACTCTATATTTCTTTTTCTCTTCTCTCTCTTTTCGCTTCTCTCTCTCTTTCTTTTATCTCTCTTTTTCTCTCCCCCACTTTCTCACCTTCTTTATCCTTTACACTTTTTTCTTTTTTTTTATGTCTCTCCCAGTTTCTCTGTCTCTCGCTCTCTCCCCCATATCACCTCTTTGTGTTCTAGCTGGCACCCTGGCAGTTCAGCACATGTGTGGTTAAATTATGTATTTGTTAATGATGTGTAAAAAGAAGCCCAATACCAGCTCTCAAGCCTGCACCCCCCCAACTCATACACACTCATACACTCCCCTTTGTGTCCCTGGAGACTAACTGTACCTCTCTGCTGTGATTCGTGCTCCATTCTCCCATTTCCACAGGGCATTTTTCCAAGAAATAAGGTTAATTAGTTTTTCTCCCTCCTCTCCACAGAGCAGTGTTTTAGAGACAGAAGCAGCACTTTACGAGAGTGTAGTAGTGTGCCAGCAACCGCAGTGGCTGTGATCAGCGGGTGGTACATCTGATTTACGCCAGTGTCTCCTGCTCTCAGATCATGGGCTGTTTCTGCTGCAGTGGTTGGAGACCCGCTGTGGCAGCTGGGCCAGCCATTATCTCTCCCTGCTTTTGAAATAATCAGGCTTAGGCAGTCAATACAGCCGACGCATGTTACAAAACTGCAGGCCGGTTGCACAGCAGTCTGATTGCTCCAACACACATTTGTTGTTTGGAGGGATTGACAGGAAGAGATTGACTGATCAATTTAGTGTCATTTTCGTTTGTGAAAACTTCTGTGGAAGGAAGAGAGGAGGCATGCTGTCTCTGTTTAATCTCTGACCAGCTGTGTCAGAAGGATGTGATTGTATGTGAATGATTGGAGAAAACTCAGCTGAAATATTTTGCTCACAGAGAGGATACAGCAACTTAGAATCAACCAGAATCAGGGTCATGCAATATTGTGAATACTGTGATCAGCAATCGGCCGATATGTTATTTTGGCTGATTTTTGTTCCGATTTATTACATTAATGCCACATTTGCTGTCATGTCCATGCATATATTAAACCAGCCATTATGATTCATATTAGTGTTTTTTATTCACCCAATAGAAATGCAAAAATATATCATAATGATACTTGAAGGATTTTTTGTCACACGATGTGTCATGATATTTATTTATATTTATATTTATATTTTGCTGTCACTTTTAAAAAGTGCTAGAACAGACTATGTGTGCATAATATAAGTATTTTTTTTATCATTCTTTTTTAAAGAAATACTTCTGTTATGAAATCATAGTTGGCCATAGCCTTTTTAAAAGTGACCTCTGTTTTGCTGGTGGAGACTTTATCACATGATTTTAAATAAATAATTTCAGAAGAAACGAGAATTACTCAGTCATTGGTCTAAACATTTTTTAGTATTCATGCAGCTGTACTGACAAAACCCATTATATAAACGTTCTGTGATGTAATAAGTCATGATAATGATAATGTGTCATCATATCGCCTATCTTTAGTTCTTATCTTTGTCGCCTGCTGTTGCTCTAAAAACCTAGTTAAAATGAATCATTGGCTGAATGCAGCTTTCTTTCTAAAAGCCATTGTTTTATGCAAGGCCTTCTTGTTGCAATGAGTGATGAGAGAGTGTACACAGAGAACTTGCTGTTTACTGACCCTGAAAGGTGAAATGGTGGCAGGCCCAGTTTATTTCACACTTCTTGGCTGGAAGACACCCTTCACTGGATCCTCATTTTATGAGTAAATCCAGTGTGTCCACTACCCAGCATCACAGTGTAGAGGTGATGGTGTCTGCTACCTTTTGTTGCCGAACATGTGGCGTACCTTGAATCCTTAAAGGAAGGGTCTAAGTTGGTATGAATGTGTGCGCATGTGTGTAGAATTGTCCTTGCAGCCTGATCCTTGACATGCAGAGCTCAGCAGAAGTGCTCTAATCTCAGTAGCCATGCCTGAGCAACGCATTCCACCACCCACCACCCTGCCGGCTCTCTGCTTAATACCTACAATTCCGCACAACTAGCTTATTTTATATTATTTTATATACTTGCTTATTTCTCTCGTTGCACTGACGACAGCATTCATGTTGGATGTGGTGTGTTGTACCTGGTGCTGCGCTTCAGCATCAGCAGACACATGGTGACCTACATACTGCAGTATCGGCTCGTCTCTCATGTCACATGCTGCTGTGCTGGGGCTCCACGCTCCTCTTTGAGTTCTGCCAGAGCAGACAGTAGCTACAGTACTGCAAAACCCATCCACTGAGATTAATATTACATTTTCCTGTTTACTTCAGCTTTCTTTTCATGTCCCAGTTTATTTGCAGGCATTGCCTCTAAGCTGTGGGGTGTAATAACACTCACATTTCAAAAGATAAATATACAAACTGGAAAATATCTAATTTGAATTTTTTGACTGGTATTGCAATTGTGCTTAAAGGTTGAATGCGTAATGTGCCATACTGTCAAATGGTGGTTGGCGATATGGTAAAAATACAATGTCATGAGACTTCAAGAAATTTCCCCAATTTATTTGTAAATTGGAAGCAACAAAAGAACCAGTAATGCTATATTTAAAAAAAAAACTAAAAAGACTATTGATGCTCTGTTTTAATCTGTGTTCTAGAAGTATTGACGATTTCACAGTACACACAGATAAGCATATTGTGACATATTGTGATGCAGTTTATCTTGCTGAGACAGTATTGAATTTTGCAGGATATAAATAATGATAATTTACTTATGCAATTTGAATTAAAATTGTAATTTCAATATAAAAACAATCAGCCCTACAATGTTTAAGTGACTTCAGGGGAAGTGCAGGTCTATAATGGAGTGTTTTTAGTGTTTTTTGATTTAGAGAGGTATTGTCTCCTTTGCAAATACCAGAGTTCTTATGCATAAATATAATTCCCAAGATATTTAGTCTCTCATATACAACATCTTTTGTAAAGGTTAAAGGCACAGTAATAAAAACCAAAGGCACAGAGAGATTGCACGAAAGACTGAGAAAAGTGTAGGGTATGGGCCCTTTAATATCAGTCTGTGCTTTCCCAGGTCCATGTTTTCCCACTGAGACACCCCTGATTCAATCATGAGCTTATTGTGTCAGCTCAAAGGTGAGGAAACTCAATCTGTAAATACAATAAAAGGGAAATGAGTGTACTGGAGTCTGTTGTTGTGGTGTTATTAGTGCACTTGGGGCGGTGGGATGTTCTGTCTCATTTCCCTCTTTTCCCATGCCGCCCGAGCGATGGGGATGCACCTATCATACATGTTTTACAGTCAACAGGGATGCTGGGATCGGACAGGTTGGCACGGTAACCTACTTTACAGCACATGAGTGATGGGAGAAAGCTGTTTGGGTGGAGGATGGATCAGTGGTTGCCCAGGCAGCAGGCTGTCATGTGACTCACCAGCCTTTGACCTGGATGTCTGAAGGATTTATTCACTCTGAGAAACAATACACTGGTCTACCTATCTGTCACAGGCAGCAGCAGAAAAGGCCAAATCATACTATATTAAACTGCTCACTGGTGAGTTGTGCTAGTTTTAGAACAGGTCTGCGGGCTACTCATGTGGTCCTTGGGGGCACCCCGGTGCCAGCGGGCACCATGGTGGTGACCCCTGATATAAGATATATACAGCTTAAAAAACAGAAAGGTTATTTCACGAGCTTGAGCCAAAAGAGAAATGAGAGGTATAGTGGTTTAAATAAATGTTTTGCCCATCAGAAACAGTCAGGAGTGGATTTAAATAAATCACAATTTGAAAAACAACAACGAAGACAGCGAGACGTGTTAAGGCATATCTAGTCGTGTTGAGATAATGTTGTTTTGACGGTAAATATTCTTTCAGTGTATTATTGAGGCATGAGACATTATGACTGCTGCCATTCTTAAAGGAAGCCTTCTATCAGTATTCTACTGCCAATTTCTACCGGATTTTAATAGATGTTGACAAATGTACGAAAACCCAGCCTCCCTCAGTTGCTCAAACTATATGCAATCAGCCTCATTTCCTATATCTCCTATTTCCTGTGCAGTTCTTCAGTGTTGTGACTGATTTTTTTTCCAAATTTGTACTTGTGATTGAAATGCACTTTGCATTTTTCTGTTCTTGTGGACGTTTCACTGTGTGTTTAGACTCCAGTGCCAGTTTCATACAAAACATCTCAGCGGTACATGTTTGAAACTAAGCATATGCTTTGGAGTCCTTAATGTTTACACATTCTGTGCAATATATCCTTTGCTAATTATTAATGTAGTGCCTGCACTCACAGAGGTTTGTAAAGTAGCTTCTGAAAATTATATATTTCTAAGGATCCTAAACAATCACTGAATTAAGGCACTCATATGATTAACAAAATTTTGCTCATGATAATATAGGCCAACCTTTAATCATGTCATGTGAAGGTTCAGCAATATGTTTGTAATATACTGACAGTGACACTGCAACTTCAATATTTAGCAATACAATAGAGAATAATAGGTTGCCCATTTTGATGGATAAAAGTATATCACACAGTGTCAGAAACCAGAAAACCATGTAAGCAAGTCTGTTTGAGATAGATGAGGTTGAGGCTAGTGTGTAATGAATTAAGCATTAAGATTGCATGCTAGCTATAATCATATTAGCAGCATTGGCCGCATAGTCCTAGCATAAAACTGAAGCACTGAAGCACTAGTTGGTGCAAAAGAAAAATTCTGATATAAGGAGAACATGCAAGCTAGATCAGAGAGAGTGAGAAAGAGACAGAAAAAGAAAGAACATAGTCATATCTCCAGTTCTTATCTGCTCCTAGTTGGCTAGGAGGAAGGCTAGTGTGTTCATAATGAGACAAATGCTCTCAAGCAGCTACGTTTACCATCTCTCCAGTAGCTGATGAATATCTATGTCTTGTGGTTACACGGCAGAGAGCATTAGAAGCGTTCGTTGCCACCTGACTATAATAAAATAAAATGTAAATTTCTTTGTCTGTTCTTTCTCACTTATTCTGGTGCACAAAGGGGTGCAAAGAAAGCCCTAAGACGCGAAGGCTCCTGGGGCTGTATTACGTCAGCTGGCATCCTACATGGTGAATTTCAAAGCTGGGGAGTGCAATTATGATGAAATTATTCTGTCTTGCCCTGCCTTGCTGCTTTGGGCGTCTACTAGAACATGCTTTCTGATGTATGATCTGACTTATACTGTCTGTCTTTGTCTTTCTCTTTCTTTGTCTCACATTTCACACATTCACATAAATTCCTGGATCATGTGGCTCTATGCTTGATCTTGTGTCCGTTGGGTCGCTGACTAAGTCAATGCCGATATGTCTTTTAAAGGAATATTTTCCATGTTTTTCAGCCTAGCCCCTACCTGTATCTGTACAGTTGGTTGCTAAGGATAATAATAACAGCTCAAATATCGATAAAAGAACAGAAAACCCCCAGGCTCATATCATATTTATAATAGAAGACAGTGGGCATTTGTTTCAACAACTGTTTTGTGGATGGAGGTTTTTTTTTTTCTTTTTTAAAAATAGTAAAATTGTGATGAAATAGTCATCTGTGATAACGGACCATAAAATACTGATGCAGGAGATGGAGTTCAGGTTGGAAATGCTGAAGTATTGCTTTAATACCTCCCCAGATATTTGCCAATATTTGCAGGAAACAGCAGGGACTAATCCACTCGATAGTAGCCCCACCACCGCCCACACTGACTCTCCATTATACCCCTAAAGCTACTCTGAGTGACTCTGCTTACCAAAATAAAGCCCATCACAAAAGAGCTCGGGTGCTCGGGTGGAGGTGTGTCTTGTTTGTTGGATTATCATTATGAAAAGGACTGATCCAGAGAAAATAAACGGGATTTCTGGAATATTATATGTATTGACTGCAGCAGTGGGGGAAGGACTGAAGAACCTTAGCATGGCAAAGGTCAGCAGAAACCAATCATTTCATAACCTGCTCACATCTGAACATTTGAGAGGAGCCTAATGGCAGCACATGGTAAGAATAAAAACCCTCATGGCTTCCATCACTCTGAATGCTTTGCCGTGTTAAAAGCCTGGACGCTGGCCACTCGTTCAGTTATGCTGTGGCACTCTTAGCGTGCCCGAGTCGCTCAGCGAACTGTAAAGCACCGCTCCTATCCATGATGGAAGTGGTCTCCATGGCAACCGCTTCCTCCTTTCCCCATTCAACTAGCTTTAAATCTGTGGAGGGGTGTGGGTGAGGAAGAAAAATGATCGAAGCTGTTCTGTCTCTCCCTCTCCTCTCTCTCTCACTCTCTCTCTCTCTCTCTTCATTAGATTTGTGCCTCTCCATTTTTCATAAGAGCACGCTACTAAAGGCGCATCCACTCTGAGCGAAATTATTTGCCTCTGTTTGAGGTGCCTACAGGTTTTTAATAATCTTTCCTCCTGCGTTCGCTGTTGTAAACCAGCGAAAAGGGAAGGAATGTTGCCATATTCTCCTTAAATACATTTTTAGCATCTCTCCCTTCAACAAAGGCACGGCTTCTAAAGCAGATGCATCTCTTTACAGAGGATAAAAGGAGATATCTGAAAGGTAGGACTGGTCTGTTGCAGTGGGCCATTGCACATACATGAGGATATTATTTAATGTTATTGATTCAAGGACTGTAAGTCCTCTAGTAGTTTTGCTCTTTCCTCATTCATTCTGGTTCAGTGAATAAAGCTGCATTCATTGTTTGGTAACTGCATTATTATTGCATAAATCAGTGTTTAAGATATTCCTTGTAAATGAATGCCGGCATGTGCTACATCTGTGACATGAAGTAAAATTGACATAAACTTCCATGTACTAGGAAACTATATGAAACCCACAGATTCAAAAGATGCCTGGTCATGTGAACACACTTAAGAACAGACGCTAGTGGAAAGACTTTTGTGTTCATGCTAATGGAATGCTACATATGTAAATACCTGGAATAATCCAGTATAAAATAATGTGGTTTTATGAAAAACCAAGCTTGATTCTGAAGCACTGTAGCATGTGTGGGCACGCTGAATGTCTATCATATGGTGTTTCCTCTCTCCAGTGAAGCAAACCCTCTCTCCAGGGGAACATGGAGCCAAATTCCTGCTGAAACAGCTGCTCTGAATCCGTGCAAATTACTAATCTCATGTTCATAGGCGGAACTTTGATAAAAAAAAAGGGGGGAATTACAGTCTGGGATGATTTGGGTGGATTACATCTCATACTCCCCAGCTTTGATCATCCAGTGTCTTTTCCATCTATAAGTCTCATTTAACCCATTTTTCTGCAGAATGTGGGTCATTAGGACAGTGTTTTATATTATCACTAAGGTCAGTTTGAAGTCTTCATTCTATTTTGATATTCTTCCATGGCCTGCATTGTATTAATAAGGGTTTGGAAGACAGTTGAGTGCACACTGTTCTGAATATGATGAAGTACTGTGTTTTTACAGTGTTTTTAGAGTAATTGTGATGTAGCTTTCTGGTTTAAAATGTTCATTCTCCACTAACACGTCTGTGTGTCATATTACAATGCAATTTAATTTGATTTGACTCAGGAGGCTGGGAGTTCCAGAAGCTTCGCTTTCTGGTTGAGTGTTGTGGTGAATAATTCTGTCCATAAAGACACTGCTACACAGTGGGGGTAGTTATTTTAACTCTTTCTCCCTCTCTCTCTCTCTCTCTCTCTCTCTCTCTCTCTCTCTCTCTCTCTCTCTTTCTCTCTCTCTCTCTCTCGTGCTGTGTTATAGCCGACATCATCTCTACGGTTGAGTTCAACTCAACAGGGGAGCTCTTGGCCACTGGAGACAAGGGAGGTCGTGTGGTGGTTTTCCAGCGGGAACAGGAGGTAAAGACGACAGGCCTTCTTTCACATTCTCCTGCCAACACCGCACTGATCTACAGCTGTTATAGTCCTATCAGTATTAATGATATTTCTGTGATGTTATTAGCATGATCTCTCCAACTGCAATACAAATCTAACGAAGTCCTTAGTAGACAAATATGTGTTCAAATTACTGCTGTCGATGCAAAGCAGTTGTATATGTTATATACACACTGAAATGCAGCCATTATTGTTCTGAAATTTTGACACAAGAAAGAAAAATATTGAGTTAACACTGATGGCTGATAAAATCAAACTAAATCATTCAAGCACGGCAACAAATTGCTTCTAGAGTGATTTATGTAGCTACTTAAATATCTTAGTGTTAACTAGGCTAGTCATTTATAATATTTCTCGGCCCACCAACTTTTGTCACGGCCCACCCAAAGAAACATCTCATTAATAAATAACCAAAATGATGCATAAAAATGAGCTTGCAAAATATGCGACTTGTCAAAATTTCTGCTTAACCAGTCATTTGAGACAGTTGTTAGACTTTGGAATACGAATGTCACGGGAAAGAAAAAAACCTCCAAGACCACCACTGCTGCATATAAACTGAAAGTATGAACATGACTTCAAAGCACAAAGGAAACCAAGCAGATCATATATGATGAATGCAATAATGATGAACAGTTATTAACTCAAGGTAACAGAGAGACACAAGCAAATGAAAGTTATGTTGGACATTAAACAACAGTCCTAGCAAAGCTACTGCACAGAAGAACAATATAAACAAACAATTTAACAAACACCTGTGGCACATACAGGTTGGGGGTGCAATTAGCCTCACATTTGCCTTGGATTGTTTTGGAAATTTCTATAGTTATTGATTTCAATGGCTAATGTGAACCTGCCCTTATATTTATTGATTGCATTCACATTTTTTTTATTTAACTGTATCAAAAAGCCACCAATCAATGGATGTTTAATTTTATAATTACTTACTGTTCAACATATTCTGCATCAAATCATTAATGCATATTGACGATGCCTAGTGCTAATTGCTATAACAGGCACTGGTCATTTACATGTTGTTTCTTGCACTTTCTCACTCTTTTCTGATCCAGAGTAAGAACCAGCCTCACAGGAGAGGAGAGTATAATGTTTACAGCACGTTCCAGAGCCACGAACCTGAGTTTGACTATCTAAAGAGTTTGGAGATCGAGGAGAAGATCAACAAGATCCGGTGGCTGCCCCAGCAGAATGCTGCTTACTTCCTGCTTTCCACCAATGGTGAGTGAACGGCTATTAGTTCCACTGAAGAGCCCAAATAATACAAAAAAGAATTATCCTTGCTTATTTGAAATTTGTGAGTTTCACTATTTACAAAGCACCTTTTATAGGGCCAAAGGAGTAATTTGGGCAGATCTAACTAAAATACAGACATTCAAAGCTTGTAGGCCATTCAAGTGATATATTCTTTACTTTTCCTATATTGTAGTTTTGTAGTGAATAATATAGTACTTTAAATCAATATAGTACTATATTGTAGTAAAAATAGTGCTTTAAGAGCTGCCATTTAGCTGGTTAATTAACATTTTATCATTTATCTGTAAGCTGAACTACCTTTTTATAGCAGAAATAAGTCGTTAGCTTCTTTTTTCTTACTTCATCTTAACAGTCACTGATTATTCTGTGTACAGCACAGTCGATTTTAATGATGTAAAGCATCAATACAAAATTCACATGATGTACAGAGGTGCTCATATATTCAATATCTTACAGTGCTTTAAACGTGACTCAGCTAATCGGATTTAAGGACCGGACCTGCCCCTTTTACAATATATTTTATAGTATCATAACTACAGTGTAATAGACTAATAAATAAACTACTTTAATGCATGTAGTCTATAGAGGTATGCTATAACACAGGAATATATTGCTGCTGTCACATAAGTAATTTGACTCAGGGGACATGCACATCTCCCTTCAGACGGTGTGACTTCATTTTATATCCTCCACTGAACTGGAGAGTTGCCAGTTTTGTGCCAGATTGTGTGCAATCTCTCTTTATCTTTGCTCATTCGTGCTTACTTTGCTCTCTCCTGTTGGTTTTGCTGTGTGTGTGGTGTGTGTGTGTGTGTGTGTGTGTGTGTGTGTGTGTGTGTGTGTGTGTGTCTGTGCAGATAAAACTGTGAAGCTATGGAAGATCAGTGAGCGAGATAAAAGACCAGAAGGCTACAATTTGAAGGACGAAGATGGAAGGATTCGAGATCCTTCCACCATCACCTCACTACGGGTGAGTGCTAGGAGGGTAAAAATGCATCAGTGCATCAAGCTGTACTGACCTGAATGTGGCGATTCAGCTGTATTGATTTTAGAATGCTGGAATCTATTATCGTTACAATCATTCTAATAATATTAAATAAACTTTATTTTCACTTTTAAGACAAAATAATATCCTTATGCAATTTACAAATGTAAAGATAAAACATAATTTACATACCGCTATTGTGTAAATGCTCATCTAGCTTGGTTATAAAGTATATTTCAAAGGATAATTCTGAATCATGCCAAAATAATCAAATCATGTTAAAATTTGAGATTTCACACATTGAATAATTTCCTAAATAATGTCTCCTGTTACTGATGCTTTTGGGTTTTTGGATATTTCCAGATTTTTTTGCCCAGTTTAGTCTTTTCCAGTTACATCCACTAGCTAGGCCTTCCCCTATCATGCTCTCAAACCAACACAGGGAGGTTGAAAGTCCACATATGCTTCCTCTGAGTCACATGAAGCTAACTTGACACACTTGGAGTAGAGCACTAACTGCCAATTCTATTCCGTTATTTGCTAGTATCACACTGAGGGATTTGTGGGGGGAGGGGCAGGCAATTGTGCTCTTTTCTACTCGCGATTTCCAGATAATCCATCCAGGGACAGTTGCGCCACTCAGGAGCCTCCGCTTATGTTCAGAAGCATACAAACTAAGTCCTACATTAACTATGCCACTGACACTGAAGTGAAACAGTACAGAGATATGTTAGATATGTAAATCTGCCTTTGATGTTGACATCAGTCACTGAGGAACTGAGAGATTCACACAGGAAATATGAAAATGAGGGTCTTCTGAGTCTTAAGGCCTGGATCCACTGAGAGCATGAGAGCATATTGCAAGGATGTGTGATCAGCAGTTTATTAAAAGAAATGTTTTTATAAAGACTGGATGTACTGTTTCTCTGACTACAACCAAACATCATTTCGATTTCAAATGGACTCGAGTTACTCTTGACTGCATTCTCAGACCAGCAGATTACCTGGGTGGAGATTTGAGTGGGCTCAGTAGAAGGTAAACCCAGTCCCCCAGCAGCAGTCTGCAGTTCATTAGAAGCTTGGTGGTGCATTCTCTTGGAAATGCTACATGAGGCCGTCCCTATTCAAGTCAATTTCCATGTGAAAATCACATTTTGCTTGCTCAGGGCCAGCACTGATGAATGATCTATCATCAATAGACAGCAGCTCTCTCTTAATCAAAAGGCAGCTGCTGAGAGTGATGAGTGTGTGCAGTGAAGAAGACGTGATCATTTCTCTCTCTCTCTCACTCTTTCGTGTTCTTTCACCCATCCCTTCAAATTGAATCCACATATAAAAGGGGCGGGGGGGCACGACTCTGTGTATCCATTAGTGTTTGGTGTGGTGTCTGTTTTTCGGGCTCCGTGGTCTAATGGATTAAAGCGTTCGACTCCTCTGCCATTGTCTGGCTGGTGCGGAAGATTAGCCTGACACAGGGCCGGTGGCAGGGAGAGGGTGGCAATCCCATTTGGAGCGTGAAATGTATGTGTGCTAGAGATGGAGTGAGGGATTTATCGGTGGGCACAGGCGGAGGAGTGCGGTGAGGTGCGGCTGAGGAGGGAGGGGGAAGAGGGAAGACTCTGTGGGGCAAGATGAGCACACATGTCATGTGTTTTGCCAGCGCCATATTCCTGCTCTTCTCACTGCATGTGATTTTGCCCCAAGGATTCTGGTGAGCCCATTTCGAGGCTCGAGAGCTCGTAATTCCAAACTGTGACCGGTGTCTCAGGTGGGTAGTTAACTGGAACCTAATATTGAGAAACAAGAAAAAAAGCCACAGTTACGATTTAGTCTGCTGTGGCATTGTTCGGGGCCAAAAATGTGTAATCAGATTCTATAGTCTGGCAGAACATCAGAGATTTCAATAATAACATGCCTTTTAGTCCCAGCATGACGTTTCAAAGAAAACATGCAGAGAATTAAATTGATAGGTCTACACAAAATCTCCTTTAAACAATGTTCCTCTCACCTCAGATGTAGTCAATCAGTAAAAACTTGTTTGCAGTTTTGCTCCTTTAGTTTAGAATTTGATCTACCAAGCTAACATGGCTAACATGCACTAGATGTCAATACTCACCCAAATCCTTTCCATAAAAATACATCCTCAAAAACGCCCCACTCAGACTACATCCAGCTTTTTATTATGGTGGAGCAGACAATGTGGTAAATCTCACTCTGTCCTTAACGACATGACCATGACTATACCAGCTAAATGAAGCTGGATGCAGTATAAGTGAGGCACGAGAGATGTTTTGAGGATGTATTTTTTGGGGTTGGGTAGCAATAAATTCGAGTAAAATATGCCTTTCCTAAGTAACTACATCTCAGTTATAGAAAACTATTTGTTCAAAAATGTTGTAGTTTAATGTAAAAGTTGTGTCTTATTTTATGTGTGGTTGTGTTTAAGCACTGTATTTGACCTTAACATTCCTTTGCATTATTAGATTATGGACAGTATTTAATGTAATTGTGTCCCACACTGACAGTGCAACACTATTACCGAAACCTATTTACCCAGCAGAGAAAATGGCCTCTCTCTTGGCCACGCTGTTAGAAAGGTTCTTAATGATTTCCTGTTTTTCATGTGACTTGTTGGTTTTCTCCAGCAGAGTCAATACATTTCAGTGGGTGGTGTACATGTTGAGACAGCCTCTTATATAATAAATTATATATGACTAAATACTAATACATGCATTTTAAAACTTATGGTGGGATTAAATGGTGCTTTACTGGTGGAAATCTTTTGATAAATTGTGCATCTACAACTGCTGATGAATGATAACAGAACATGCACTAAGTTAAAAATAAAAAACGGCTTCTATTTCCGTATGTCTTGGGGCAGAGGAAGAAAATGGTGAATTTTTCTTCCACTGCCTCTCCCCAGTGTTATCTGGACCCTATGGAGAGGTCTAAATTTGAGAAGCAGACTTGAGAAGAGACGGTTCGAAGCAATGCAGGATTCTTTCCTGATCCATCTCCCTGAGTCAAGAATAGAAAGTTGTCATTCCTTAGTAGTGGAGAGCTGGAGCGAGAAGCACTTCTCAGTAGGGGTTGCAGATATATTATTTGCTGATAGGGGAAAACATTTTTAGTATTCATTGGTCGATGGAAATTCATGGAAATGGACAGAATAGCAGATAACATCACTGCACTGCATACGGAATGTCAAAGTTTCTTCCTCATCCGATCAGGAATGCAGTAGCAACACTTGTCGTTACATTCACTTACATTGCCAACCTGCCAAATATGTCATTGTTTACAATAAATGTCTTGTCTGTTGGTTTCTGGTATTTTTATTACACAACAAAGGTTCCATCTCTGAAATAATCTTCAGTTCTTATTTGTATTTGTTTATGTTTTCCCAATATGTAATGTTTGACGTTAAAGAAATACACTTATAGACCATCTTTTTGTTCCAAAACCAAAGTATTGTTCTCTGTAACAGTATTTAGATGTTTCTTCAAGTTTTTTTTTTTTGTTTTAACTAAAGCCAGTGCTGTGAACACTGAAACAACCATTTGAATACATAAACTGTTCTTTGTTTGGTTAAAAGGTTCTTCTTTGTGATATAAAAAACCTTCCCTGAATGTTTTTTTATGGCACCAATGAGGGTTGTGTTGTTACACTTCAAATAACCTTTTTTGGTTCAATGTCACAATCTGCCCCAGCCAAACAAGGAGAAATTCACATATCAGCATGCTTGATAATCACCAGACATCATCTTACCTTGCTGTAGAATGAATGGTGCTATTTGGGACTGAATAGATTTGAGTGGCACTTTAACAGAAAGAGTCCAATTCATATTCATATCTAAAAAGTCACTTAGGCTTATTTAAGAGCATCGAAGATAATGAATAGTATTGTCGAGTTTTTGCTAAGGGCTGTTCTGAATGCTTCTCACGTGGTGTGGAGAAGCACTCCAGAGCGTCAAACGATTAGGAGTAAATCACTCCAGGAGAGACTGCCTGCTGCTTCTAAACACACGCCATTTTGGACCTAAGTGTGCGCAGCATCTGCATAGTGCAATTAAGACCTGAGCAGAATAGACATGGCGCTGTAGGAAGTGTCGTCCAAGGGGTCCGGACCCTCTGCAGGCCCTGTTCACAAATGTCGATCCCATGCTGAATAGCTATTATGGTGGATTTAGCCTCCAATTAAGGGGCAATGAAGTGCTTAAGATGGAACTGGGGATTTTATGTCTGTTATGAGAAGGGGGGAACATGAATGTACATGAAGATACAAAAATGTCCTGGTACTTTGTTCAATAGTCTAATCCACTATATTTGCTTGTAAAATTATGTATGCAAATCTGTATGTAACTGGGTGACTTCCAGTCTTTTGATTTGAGCGGTTTCTTTACTAGGGAGGTTTTATATGTGAATCTGTTTTGATTCTCCTCTATTTGATCCCTGTTGGTCCAGGTGCCAGTGCTACAGCCCATGGACCTCATGGTGGAGGCCACCCCCAGAAGAGTGTTCTCCAATGGCCACACGTACCACATCAACTCCATCTCTGTTAACAGTGACTATGAGACGTACATGTCCACAGACGACCTGAGGATCAACTTGTGGCACCTGGAGATTACCAACAGGAGCTTCAGTATCCTTGGTTATAGGGAGTTTGGGGAATGGAGGTCAATTCCTGTCTTTTTTTGAGGGGAGACAGAAGTGGTATGTTGCAAGTGTGAAAAAGGGTGGAATGAATATAACTTCATGAGATTTAAAGACATTTTCATTGAGGTTAATGTTGTGGTTAGGTTTACATTTACTAGAATCTTGTTGTGTTGTATGTGTTTAATAGATGTTCAGTTGAATGTTAAAGACATCAAAGGTCACCACCATCAAAGTTATTGCAAAGTCAAATTGTTTATGGGGGAGCAGGAGGAAACATCAAAGAAAATGATCATAAATTATTTACGCATTATAAATTATATAATTAGGTAATGCCATGATGCGCTGACATCCAATTAGGTACTTGTTTCCATGAAGTTGTGCAGTACTATACGCTTGTTATCGTTGTTGTTTGGTGTAAATCTGTCTTTTTTATGATGAAAATAGTTCAGTGATACTAGAAGTAGAGACAAGACTCAGATAGTATGTTGACAAATATGAATGCATGAAACCAATGGACAAATCTTTACTGGAGAAATGACTAATCATTAACAAGAAAGGATGTAAACAGGAACCTTGGACAAGCTTGTAATTGCAATAAGAATATGGCTTAGAATTGATACACTCAAAGGAAGTCTTTGCTGTGTAACCGAGGCCACACTGGAGTACATACAGCAGTTCTAATGAGTCCAGTAATCAGGAACAGGAGTGATCATTATCAGTTAGGGACAGCTGTGGGAGAGTAGCTGGGTGGAGTTGTTTAAACTGAGCTTAACAGCATCAGGGGAGTCAGTAACTTTTTCTGATAGTAAAACTTAGTATTGTACATTTTCTCACTATTCTGAAGTATTTCCTGAGCTGTGCTTTTAGACATTGTAGACATTAAGCCAGCCAACATGGAGGAGCTGACGGAGGTGATAACGGCAGCAGAGTTTCATCCTCACCAGTGTAACACCTTCGTCTACAGTAGCAGTAAAGGCTCCATCCGGCTGTGCGATATGAGGGCCGCCGCGCTCTGCGACAACCACTCCAAATGTGAGTACTCAGGAAACTCCTCAAATTCTTAATATCACACAAATTCAGACAAGGCAGGGGGGTTAGACAATGCGGCCAGCTGAGGTTGATTGTCTTTGGAAGTGTTCGCCTTCACCCAGGACCCCTCACCCAGCCCTATATACTGATTTCTGATGTCTTTCACATGTGTATATATCTGTCAAAGTCTCTTCCTTCAGCATGTCCCTGCTTTTATAGGTGATCAGGGATTTAGTTTAACAGAAAGTGAGCCTACAAGTATAACATATAATAACAAATATAATAACACAGGACTGGAAACTAAAGTTAGTAAAGAAACGTCTCAAGATTCTTCCCAATAGGTGCCACTTTAGTACAGTGTTAGAAAAAACTGCACCTTTCAGGGAACAAATGCTGTTACTGGAGTGAGACCCTCTAGGGTGTCTTTAGCACTTTTACATAGCAAACATAATTGTACCGTATTCCTTTGCAGTTATATTGTTAAAGCTGCCTTGACTCCATACACCCATTATGAAAAGGTACAGATATGCCTATCCCCTTTGGAAAGTGAATGAATTATATTTTTTAAAACTCATTTAAAGTACATAATTGTACCAGTAGGCCCCTGTTGTAACTTCGAAGGTACAGTTCTGTTGTTTGTACCTTGAGGGACTCAAATGTACCAGGATAGTACCTTTTGACTGACTGTGTATAATACATAATTCCAAAAATCAAAAACTAAAGATGACTAAATTGGCTTTTTACAATGTGGAAATTTGCAACTACTATGAAGTTGATGGTAAACGAAGGCCATCAAAAAAGTTTTCGACATCTGTTTAACACTGACAGCTGTTAAATTTACCAAAGCATGGTAAATTTATCAACGGGATTTAGACAGGCAAATAAAACATAGCAGTACTATGATGATAAGAAAGGCTACTGAACTAACCCTGATTATAGCCCCTCCTGAATGGTGGTACTGTAACATAGCCTAATACTGTAGTAGTTTTTTTTTTGTACCCTTTTAGTTCATTTCCCTAGTCATATTACACACAACTAATCAGATCATTATAGCAAAAATGCAATTCTTGATATCCCATGAATATTTGATTGAAGTGTAGTGATTTTGGACCTCCTTGAAAACATGTTCTGATTTTTGCTGATGTCACTGCACACTAGGAGGTGGGATTTAACCAATAATGTGTTTCACCCACCCCCTCACTGCACCTATCATCAAGCAAAACTCTCCCTTGGAAATATGTTGTGATACAAGTTATGATTTTCAGTTTCACATCAACATTAATATTAAACTGATGCCAAGCTAAAGCTCATTCTCTACATCTGTTTAATTGAAGACGTACTTTAATTATTGACAGCTATTCCGTTTAAAGCATCTTAAAAGTATGTGAGCCTCAGTAGCTGCATACAACATTTACACAGAACATTACAAATGCATAGAGCAGCCAAGCTCCTTCCACTCAGGCCTTTCCCCAAGAGACCAAACAGCATGTCAGCCGTGACAGGGATTAGCCTGTCTCCCACCTTGGGCAAGGGATGGAGGAGGTGAGGCTTATGCTAATATTTAATGTGATTATGTCTGCTTTGACTTAACCTGCTAATTTCATTTGGGGAGCCTGATAAATCCATACAGTCTGCATACAGTAGCATCCCCCAACCTGCACGTGGCTCGGTTGATAACTGGACACTGATAAATTTCCATTAGATCTCCTCTGGGCATTAGATATCCTCTGAGCCTAGTTCCAGATTGTGGCCAGCAGCACACATTTCAAAATCAGATTGAATACATTGACATTTAAGCAGCGGTATGGAAAAAAAATCAATGTGGTAAGGTGCTGTGCTGAGTATACCAAGATCTCAGCGCTGGATAAATTCAGTCATTTCTCGAGCTTTATTGACGTGCTCGCTCTTCCGCTCACCCACGTCCTGTTGAATGGACCATTTGCATTCCTTCTAGTGTGTTGTAAGACAGGCCTTGGGGACACTGTGAGAAGTGTGCTACGGCTTCTGAAGCCTTGCCTGGTGTCTGAGGAGATGACCGCGTGGCCCAGCATTTTACACACAGCTGTCATTTTTCACCTGGTGTGTCAGCACACAGCAGGCACACACGCTACCACGCCTGGGGACATGTCGCACAATACCAGTGCTGATAACATTGTCTGGTATTAGCATTGGTATTTGTGTGTGTGTGTGTGTGTGTGTTGGGGCATTTATGTGTGAGTTTGCGCTCATATACACTGCCCCTTGAACATTTAGGGAGTATTTTTTGATTACTTAGCAACAAATAAGTAGGAAATCACCAAAATCACCAAATCACCAAAAATGTTTTGCTCATAACATACAACAAAAATAAAATATCCGGATGTGGCTGTATATTGCAACATATCGAAGTTTCAAAGCATCAAAATAGTGCTGGGCATTCAAAAATTAAATATTGGATTTTTGTTTTTGTTTTTTGTGAGGTCCAAAGCCAGTCAGAATTGAGTTTTTCTGGATAATTATTAACCTCTTTTTATCACTTAGAATGAACCAAGCTGTTTGTTGTTCCTGTGCCTTTAAAACTGATATACTAAAAAAATACCTCCATTCTGACCTCATTCTGATAGCATTATTGTGAATCGTTACCTACAAATTCATCGTGAAGAGTGGGCGAAGAGAGACTTGAAAAGAGGGCTAAAAGGGACAGGGACTATTTACACACAGAACATTACTGGTATAATCCTTGCGGGACTGGTGCTGTCATTAAGGCAATGGCACATATAACCAAGTTTCAGAGAAGAATGCAAAGATACACGTGACTTCTATTTTGCCTGGGAATTTCCATGTATTTTGTAACTGTTTTGGATTTAATAATCAGAAGAAGCCAAGAAATTTCATGCAATACAGTTCAAAAAGTGTAATCAGTGACTCTAACACCAGTATACTGGATTGGCATGAACTAAAAATCTTTTACCACAGTGATGTTTCAAACAGCTGACAGGTCTGTTTAAAAGTTTCATTTAAAAAAAAAGCAAGCTCTGAACAGATGGTTGAAAAAGAACAAAGAAAAATCACCCGTTCATACATAAAGCTAGGTGTCCGCAGACTTATGACTGCTGTAAGTGTATGTGTGTGTGTGTGTGTGTGTGTGTGTGTGTGTGTGTGTGTGTGTGTGTGTGTATGTGTGGGTGTGGGTGTGTGTTGTTTCTTCTCCTAATCCTCCCACACTCATGAATCTTACTGCTGTCTGGAGGAATATTTTGAAAAAAAAAAAAAAATCTGTGCTGTGGCATGTAGCAAAGCCCCACCACAACAGCCCCCCCTTCTGTCTGTAGCGCGGCTCCACACAGCCTCCCTGGAGGACTCATTATCCTGTGGTGAGTGACACTAGGATAAGCTGCAAATGGACAAGCTCGCAACATGACACGGCTCGCCTGGGACACACACCTGCAGTCCAGGTCCTCGTACCTCTGCATCGACCTGTGTCTCCTTTCCCTCTGCTGCTGTTTTATCTGCCATGCAGACATCCTGCTGAGATGGCACAGGCCAGCATACAACAGAGGCAGCGAAGCAGACAGGGGGCAATCGACAGAAATGAGCGGACGACATGAATAATGGACCCAGGCCAGACGTACAGGGCCTGTCAAAATTTCAAGGATACGCGCTTTTTTTAAAATGGCATATTTTTTCGTTCAGCGAGAAAAAGAGAAAAAGGTTTCATTGTTAAACAGCTGTTTGCCTGTATGACGAACATGCTTCATGTTCATCAGTGTCTCCTTTTGGTTTTGCCCAATAATATTTAGACAAAATGTGCTTCAAACACTTAAAGGGGTGCTAATGAGTAACATCACAATCAGAGAATAACACTGTCACAAAACCTTTAAAATAAAACGTGTTTATCCTTTAAGATGTTGCAACTTGGAAGAGAAAATATGCTTATTTGCATATAAAAGCTGTGACAAGCCGGGTGTCCCCAAACTATTGACAGGCAGCATCAAAAAGATTCAGAAATATGTAGTTTTTGTTTAGGACCTGAATATTTAAATCTACAAAGATTGATAACTTTTCTTACCTATCTCTCTCTCTTTTTCTCTCTCTCTCTCTCTCTCTCTCTCTCTCTCTCTGTCTTCCTCCTCCTCTTCCTCATTCAGTCTTTGAAGAGCCAGAAGACCCAAGCAACCGCTCTTTCTTCTCAGAAATCATTTCTTCCATCTCAGACGTAAAATTTAGCCACAGTGGCCGTTACCTGATGACGCGGGATTACCTGACGGTGAAGGTGTGGGATCTGAACATGGAGAGCAAACCTCTGGAGACCTATCAGGTACAGCATTCGCAGACTCACATTGTCCATTTTCATGTTCCTCCTCAAACAGCTTCACTTACCACCCTTAATACAACAGGGTTATATGTTTCTTTGAAAACAGTCTTTCATCTGAATTATACCAAATAACAGTAAAACATGACTGAAAATGTAAATTACACTTAGAAATGCCAGCTGGTTGCTTTTAATTCACACATTTTGCTATGAAGTCTAGAACACCATGGTTAGAACATCGAAACCCTCTCAGTATATCCTACACTACATAAAAATATGTGGATAGTTTTCAAAGAACCATTTGTGCAAGTGAGATGTGTGAGGGTAAAAATAACCTTCATATAATATAATATTCTATCCCAATTAAGGTTCTATCCCATTTCAAAGCCAAGGACCATTTAAAAGCCTTTAAAGAGTTCAGAGGACCTTACATTCACAATAACTGGTGCTGGGGAATCATGCCTAGTTTGACAGACAACAAAGACAAGTATTCACAGTGGTCACCACAGCACAGTTATTTATCTGCCTGGGTACTAATCGGGTGCCATTATCTCTTTCAGCCGTCAGTTATCATCTACTCTGTGACATCACCTCTTGCTACTGACAGATGCAAGACTCATAGGCTCAGCTTACGTAATAAACTCTCTAATTGAGTAATTCTTAGTTCCGCTCTTGGGGGACCCTTGCACTATACAGTTTAGTCATTTCCCTGACATTCCACACCTGACCGAACATGTCAGCTCGTTATCAGCTTCATCAAGTGGTTTAGGGCAGGAAAACACAGAGCTGTGTGGCGTGAGGTTCCCCGGAGACCAGTGATGTTCTATTGAAGTGACATCTTTTCCTAATGCTGTGTCTGTTTGCATCTGTGTCCTTCAGGTGCATGACTATCTGAGGAGTAAACTCTGCTCACTGTACGAGAACGACTGCATCTTCGACAAGTTCGAGTGTGTGTGGAATGGTTCAGACAGGTCAGTGGACCGAACTCTTCAGGACAGATTTAACTGTTCCAGGAAGTTTTTGTTGTTTTTTTTAAACAATAATAGGAAAAGTATTAAGACAATAACCATATGAGCTTTGATTGAGAGCTATAGATAAGGCCATAGGATTAAAAAAAAAAGATACAATTCAACACATTTGCTTAATGCAAGAATGTAACATTGCAAAACATTAGTGATTTTGGGCCATTTCTGTTCGTCTGTTGTCCGTGACTTTTTTACACAGTGTAAAGAGCACCTGGCTTTTTCAAATTAAGCATAAACTGCCTTCATGGCATAATGTACCTAAACACTGTTTACCAGCTGCCATCAAACAACTAAAGAAGAAGGCTGGTAAAATGTGTATAGCGTGTAATTAGATTTAATTCGATTCCGTTGCCTCACTAAAGAACATGACCAAATATTAAGACAGAATTGTGAAAAGCGTGAATGGGTCCCTCAAATAGGATTTTTGCTTGAAAATGCAAAATCTGTGCATTACAGAATACATTACTGGTGGGGTGGGGTGGTAAGAGAGTCTGCCTCATGTTGACCCCTTACATGTGATACAATCACTGTAAATTCTGTTCATTACCAGTGTCAATAGCTTATTATGTAAAGACAATCAGCTGTGGTGTTATTATTCCAGCTCTAAAGATTCATTTAGCAATTTCGCTTTATGATCTGCATTGTTTTTCCAGTGTGATCATGACCGGCTCCTACAACAACTTCTTCCGGATGTTCGACCGCAATACGAAGCGTGACGTGACCCTGGAGGCATCACGGGAGAACAGCAAGCCACGGGCCATCCTGAAGCCACGCAAGGTGTGTGTGGGCGGCAAGCGGCGCAAGGACGAGATAAGCGTGGACAGCCTGGACTTCAGCAAGAAAATACTCCACACCACCTGGCACCCCTCGGAGAACATCATAGCCGTGGCAGCCACCAACAACCTCTACATCTTCCAGGATAAGGTCAACTAGCATGGCTCAGAACACCCCCCCATACACACACGCACTCACAGAGACACAGAGACGTTGACAGAGATGGTTTTTCTGTATGGGGCCAGTGTTGGGCTCGCTGGAGCTGGAGGCATTGCTAGTATGTTTGTTCACTGAAAACTAGAGGATGTGAATATGAAATGGAGTGGGATGCTGAGAGCAGGGCCAGATTGGGGACTTAAAGAGCCTCTCTCTCTCTCACACACACACACACACACACACACACACACACACACACACACACACACACACACACACACACA
>JBBPCX010000032.1:5626992-5644619 GCA_037974365.1 Hydrocynus forskahlii
CTCTCTCTCTCTCACACACACACACACACACACACACACACACACACACACACACACACACACACACACACACACATGCTGTAATGCTGCCAGACGTGTGTGCATAAGAGGCGGCAGCCCATTCTTCTGTCCTACTTTTCATCGCCTCCGCATTTCCTCTCGCTTCCCTTTAACCAATCTTTTATTTATTCTATTTATTTCATTGAAGGAAACATCTGATGTTTTGAAATTGGAACAGGGCAGAGCTCACTGTGGTGTTGTGAAGTTTCACAGATGTGTTTCAAGAAGGTGGTGGAGGGCAAAAAGCCAAGCCTGTGCCGAAATGCAGCCATGTGAGCCAGCGTGCGTTTCCCCCGTTGCCTCTTTTATTGATGCCCCGGCACGTGAAACAGAAGGGTGCCTTCATAATGAACCTGATGGATGTTCTAGTCTCTTTGACAGAAAGGACTCAGCGCTCTTCACATGATGCCCTTCAGCCACCACAGAGCTGTCAATGATTTGTGGAATTGCGGCGGACTGTGTCGACCGTGATGGCGAGGCCATGCGCAATCTATGGACGATTCTTTGCTACCTGATTGGTTCTTCGAAAACATTGTGGTCTGAGCAAGTCCACAGTGGCTGAAAGTGACTACTGACATTTAGTTTCATTTCATGTCGCTGTTTTATTTGTCTTCTTATTTCAATGTTACAGTTAATAAGCTGTGGTGCCTTCTTTTGGTATGTGGGCTCGAGAGTGGGTCGGGTGGGGGTTGGTGGGATGCTGTTTTTGGGTGGGTCGGGTATATTGGTTTGTGGAGTGTGACTGTTTTTAAAGAAATGTGGACCGAATAGCTTTGTGTAACAAAAAAAAAGAACAAAACTAATAATAAAGAATGAAATTAACATGTTCCAAGTACATAAAAATGAGGTACTTGAATGTTTGCAAAACAGTCATGATGATGGCTGTGTACACTTATGATACATGAAGCGTATCCCCCTGGATTCGGTTCCTTCAGTGCAGTGTTGGGTGGAAACTGTAATTGCACTCCTTGTAATGAATCACTGTAATTATTAAGAATGTCTGCTCAGCAGGGTGCAAACAAGTCTACAATGTAAGATACTTTTGCCTCTCACCAAAACAGCTCGCATTTTGCTATCGTGCATTTCTCAGAGACCCGTGATGCACCGTCCTACATTTATTATGTTCCGAGATGAGAAAAGTGGGGGGGGGGGAGCGAAAGGCCGGTATCATGATGTAGCCTAACTAGAAGTGAAGGTTATGTGATATCAGGGAATTTTAGGTACAAGTCCTTTAAAAAAAAGTAATGTCTTCTAAAACAACATCAGTTGTGAACTTCTTAATGAAAAAAAAGTTTTATAGCTGAGAATGTATTTAAATGCAATTAACTGACATGCAGTCTTTATGCTTAATGGAATTCGTTGAAATAAAAAATGAAAACATGTGCAAGTTGAAACATTTTGATTTCTTTGGTCTTTTTTTCCTCGCAGTTGCTGTTTACATTTGTGCTTGAGAAAACCGTCAGGACTGTGTCCCTCATTATTAGGAGCCACAAAGAGACCGGCAGGTTGAAAGCACTGTTTCAAGACCAAGAGCGCCCTCGTGTGGCAACCAAGAAGACCTTCTTATTCATTGCGAAAATACTGCAGCGGGTTCCAGATTTTCAACATTTCTGCCTGATTAAATGGTTCAGTTCACGACATGTCATTCAGGATGCTGTGATGTCAAACGGTTTATTGTAAAGAAAATTACCAACTTGGATTTCTTTGTAGTCTTCATGGGAAATGGGGAAAAAAGTATTGGGACATGCCTGTTTTTCAGGGTTTTGGTTAGGCCCCTTATTTCCGGTGAAGGCTAATTTCCAGTGAATGCTTCAGCATATCAAGACATTTTGGACAATGCCATACTTCCATACCTTGCAATGTCATTAAAGTCCCTGTTGGTGTCAAGGTCAGGCATCAGAATACTTTTGTCGATCTAGTGTGTCTATGTGGTTGAAAGTATTTTGTTTCACTCATCCTCTGTATACCTCTCGGTCATGAATAGATTTTAACAGGGGTGTTTCTTGACAAAGACAAAAAGATTGGTTCATTAATTCATTTTAGGCTAAAACCTTATGTTGAAACTACTGTACAACAACGTCTTGGACATCAGGCAGAACATCTGTAATAATATCATTTAATAACTTTCTGTGAGGGAGATTTTAGACGCATTACATTTTTCAGACGTCTGGTTCCGTTCACCACCATTGTGAGCGAGGCTACGTTTCTCTAGAATAGACCTTTTATAACCAGACTTATTTACGTCTTAACGGTTTAATTATGCAAAAAAGTTTGAAAAATCAGTGGAATTCCCTTAATAGTCGAAGTTGGGGAACCCAAACAAACAGCCCCAAACTGTTTAAAAGAGAGGAGTGAAGTCAAGTTACATATGTATGTGTGAGTGAGTGAGTGAGTTAATGAGTGAGTGAGTGAGTGAATGAGAGTGAGCGTGAGTTACAAGCAGTGACTAAGTTGAGTTAGTGAGTGCGTGAAGGAGTAAATGAGTGAGTGGGTGAGTGAGTTACAAGTAATAAGTTGAGAGAGTGAGTTAGTAAATGAGTGATTGAGTGAGTGAATGAGTGAGTGGGTGAGTGAGTGATTGGGCGAGTTACAAGCAGTGAATACATTGAATTAGTGAGTGTTAGTGAATGAGTGAGAGTGAGTGAATGAGTGAGCTGTTGAATGAGTTACAAGCAGTGAATATGTTGGGTGAGTGAATGAGTGAGTGGGTAAGTGGGCGAATTACAAGCAGTGAAATAAACTGAGTTAGTGGGTGAAAGAGTGAGTTACAAGCAGTAAATGAGTGAGTGAGTGAGTTCCAAGCTGTGAACAAATTGTTAGTGAATGAGTGAGTTAGTGAATGAGTGAGTGGAGTTACAAGCAGTAAATAAGTGAGTGAGTGAGTGAATGAGTGAGTTACAAGCCATGAATAAATTAAATGAATGAGTGAGTGAGTGAATGAGTTACAAGAAGTGAATACCTTGAGTGAATGTGTGTACAACAAAGAATAAGTAAGTTATGAACTGTAAAAACCCACATTTCTTGACTGGTTTCACGGACGTTAATTGTAAGTCAGTTTTAACAACAAAATTCAAGATTCCTTTCTTGTTACATACAATTACACACATATATCTAAGGGTTCATTTCCTCATTAGAAAGTAGCACTAAAAGGTAAAATATGCTTTATAATGCTCGGTAGGCCCTATGTGTAAAGTGTGTTAAAACTGGACACCACTCACGCGAGTCACATTCGTGAAACAACATATGCTGAATGAAAAGGTTAGTACAACCTGCCGCTATGTTTTTCCGCTATTTTTTTTTTTAGAGTTTTTATGTAATAAAGATAAACTGTTAATGAAGGGGTTTGAGCAGAATGTTAGTTTGAGTGAACTACTGATTCTTTAGGTTCTATATTTTAGAGGTGAAATGTTTAAGATGTTGATGTTATAATAAATTAAATGAAGCTCTTCATGTCGCCACAGAAGCCTCTTATATGGTGCAATCAGGCTGTAATTGTTCAGTGATGAAGTTTGTACCTGTAATCATTCTAATTGGCCTCGAGAGGATGCTGCGCTCCGGTCAGCTGGAGATGAGGAGAAAAGGGGGGGTGAGGGCGGGCACCTGTCAATCAAACGCACATTCATAAACTGGCACAGACCCCGGGCGCCGCTTGTGAGTAAGTGGGTCTCGGGTTTGCGGTCGCGCGCCTCCGTACTGCACTTTTGCTCCGTGCGCCACGAGTCTCTCCACAGACATGGACGCGAACACGAGCGCGGGGAACGGCACCGTGGATCGACGGTCGGTGCTTGCGCGCGGCGCCTACCAGCACTTGGACGCCGAGGAGCTGAGGGTGGTCGTGCCCTCGGTGCTTGGGGTCATCTGCGTGGTGGGCTTCGCCGCCAACGCCACGGCCATGGGGGTCCTGATCAGCAACGCGCGCAAAGCCAAGCTGTCCCTGATCAACGCGCTGCTACTCAACCTCCTGCTGGCGGACACGCTGCTCCTGGCCTTCGCCGTACCCTTCAAAGCGGTCGCGTACTCTCGGGCGGGCTGGACGCTTGGCTTGATGGTGTGCAAGACGTGCGACTGGTTCGTGCACGCGTGCATGGCCGCCAAGAGCTTCACCGTGGCCGTGCTGGCCAAGGCGTGTCACAGGTACGCGAGCAACCCCGCCAAGCAGGTGAGTATCCGCCTCAAGACCATCGTGGTGCTGCTGCTGACCATCTGGCTGCTGGCGTGCGTTCTGCCCGTCCCGCATTGGCTCTTCGCGGCGCTCCACGAGGAAGGTGACGACCTGGCGTGCGTGCAACAGGTCCCGCCCGACGCTCGCGGCTTCGCGTCCGGCTACGTGAAGGCGTACCCCCTGCTGGCCTTCTGCGTGCCCCTTGTCTTCGCCCTGCTCTACTTCTGGAGAGCGCACGGTCGCTGCCGGAGGCGATGCAGCAACAAGGCGCAGAACCTGCGCGCACAGATCCGCTCGCGCAGGCTGACTCTCACACTCTTCGGCCTCACCGTGGCCACGGCGGCCATGTGGCTGCCGCACTGGGTGTGGTGGGTGTGGACGCGGCACGGCCTGGAGAGCGGCGGACCACTGCCCCCCGCGCCCTTCGCCCTGTGCGCACAGCTGCTCATGTTCGCCATTTCGCTCGTTAACCCTCTCATCGTGCTCGCGCTGTCCGAGGAGTTCCGCGAGGGCTACAAGGGCCTGTGGCGCAGGCTCACGCTGCGCAAACAGATGCCCAAACAGCAACCCAAACCGGGGCCGCACGCGCCCACTGCCCCAAAGTCGCCCACCCCGAGGCCTGAGACCTCCGCTCACCTGCCGTCCCCCACCAGGCCGGAGGAGACCGAGAAGACGCAGCAACAGCAGGAGCAGGAGAAAAAGGAAGAGGACAGTCCTGGAAATAAAGAGGGAATAGTGCTCCCGGACGTGGAGCAGTTCTGGCACGAGCGCGAGAGTGGATCCCACTCGCAGGAGAATGACCCCGTGCCCTGGGAGCACCAGGACCCCAAAGAGGGAAAGCAATAAAGAGCTGTTTCAAACACAGTGGAAACAAGTCACACACACATTTAGTTGAAGCAGAAAGGACTTGAGTACCAACAGCTACAAGAGACCCCTCTTGAACTGTCTCTACTGACAAGAGGAAACCAAATCAGTGCCATTAATGGGGTGTATTTATCCAAATCATGTTATCTATCGTTTGAAATAATGTGAGTAAACCTGCTTTGACATTGGCTAGGAGTGCTTGTATAGAAATTATGTTTCAGTGTGTTATATTTTGTACCTTATACTTGTGCTCCAAATGTATACATTATATATCATCATGCTCTACATTCCTGTCATTTTATGTGTATTGTTTGTCTGGCCTTAAAAGCCTGAATAGGAATGTTAACATAGGATACAGAAGTCAAATATTTTAATCTCCTGTTTATTGTTCAGTCATATAGAAGTTTATATAAACTAACAGAAATATTCCTTCAGATGTAAAATACAAGAGCTGTTTTGTAAAGGGACTTGTTCTTAATAAATTTCATTGTTACCATCAGTAAGCCGACGCTGGTGTCATTCATCAGTATCCCACTCCGGCACGAACACAAAGGCGAGAGTCTTAACAGGATGAGACGTCAACAGTAAGAAATGAGGCTTGCTGGGTATGTAAAAAAGTAGGTTGCTTTTATTCCAGTCAACTTTGTACAGAAATACAGCAACTCCAAAAAAGTTGTCATCTCAAAAACATCATAACAATTAAATAAAGCCTTGCAATGTGCTGTCAACCATCACTGCCTGCACAGACCAACATCACATATGGTTAATGACTTAGTGGATACATACCTGTTCATTATTTAAAAATATTTTACATTTAAATTTGAATTGTCAGTTAAAATGACAGACACACAGCGGGGCTACAGTAGCTGAATACCCCATTGGATGACCACAGTCACCAGAGAACAAAACTGGGAATCTTCCCAATTTTTACAACTGAACTGTTTAAATCAAGAAAACATGACAATGGACGTTAGAGACACAGGACCACAATTAAGCTACAGGTAGTCAAGGATAGGGACTGAGAAATTGTAAAGAGAAAACGAGGAGGTTCAGGTGGTCACTGTTCTTCTGCCAACCCCACACCTGGGCTTTCTCTCTGGCACATAAACACAGCTGTCCCTGCTGTGCTAATGCACACTTCCACCATCCTAGAGGGTTCAGGCGGTTTTGATTGGTCGTGGAATGAATCCCTACTTATGCTGCCACTCTTTAATCAGTTCTGACATTTGTTCACAGCAGCCACTCGAGCCATTACGAAATTACCAGCATGCCTGCTTCCATCGGCCATGCAGTTACCAAGTCCTGTTCTCAGTTGTGCTCCAAGTGGAACAACAGATATGAAAGAGAGGACGATGGTACCAAAAACTAGGATGAGAATCAGGAATCAAGGTACATAGTAAAGATCAAGTCTCTGACAGAGCTTGAGAAAGGGATGGCAGTTTGAAGGCTACTGGTGGAAAGAGGCTGGAGCTCTGACAGATGTGTTTGTGTCTGGATCACTTAGTGGAGCGTCGGGCAGGCTCAAAGGCAGTGGGGGGAGGGGGGGGTCCTCGGCGGTCCAGCTCTTCTACATATGCCATGATGAGTTTATGTCTTTCCTCCGGCACACAATCCAGCACCAGATAGCGCTTATCGTTCTGTAGGATCTTCTCTATGTCTGTCAAGTGTTGGTCTGACTCTTGTATCAATTTACGAGACCTGGAAAACAAGCAAAAAACGAGACAGACCACTAGTTAAAAAACAAACTGTAAAGCCATATATATATATATATATATATAAAATCCTCGTATCTCCACTTTTCCTCGTAACTCCACTTATCGCCATAAATTGATATTGGTCAGTGTCCACGTGGGTCTGTAAAATTTAAAAATTATTAACCAATGAAAAGTGTTGAAAATAGTTATACCAATTTTGATGGCACAGTATTCATTTATTAGAATATACATAGTTTAAGTTTCCTGAAAAACATATTTGGACATATGAGGTTTCCGCCCAACAGTGACGATATATTACTGAGAACGTTATATTCAGCATATTTACTTGTATGTGATGAACTTGGTCTCTTTCAACAGAGTTCTGAAGTCTGCTTTAGCTGTGATGTGTTTGTCTTTGATGTAGTCTTCAAACTCCCTCTGTTTTTTCTGGAAAGAAATGTAGAAAGGGTTTCTGACACCATTTAAGGGACACAAGACATGACCACAACCCAAGTGAGTACAAATCTAACGGACAGTATAAGGATAGCGCGCAATAAAATGACTTCCTACCCGATCACTGCTAGAAAACTTTAGACATCTTGGATCGTCTTTGATGCTCTTTTTAATCTCCTTCCATGTTGATGTCAATGTGACCTATTAGAGAGGAACAAGGTCAAGCTGTGACATTATATGCCAAGAACAACTGCAAATTCAAGAAAAAGAACAGATAATTGCCGTCGTACAATAGGTGTCTCATCTAAAAGCTGCCGGAAGAGCTCCTTTTTTTTCTTGCTCAGTGCCTCGATGTGCTCATTGAAGAGCCTCTCCTTTTCCTCACGCTCCAACAGTGAGGAAGATTCCCAGCGGTGGTCCTTCCTCAGGGAGCGTCGTGTCTCAGACCAGGTGGCGTCTGATGACCTCACCTAACATTCAGAAAGATGGCAGACGAGGCAGTCTCAAACAGCTGCACATAATATATGAATGACTGCACACAGGGTATGGCCATCATAACCTTATGGTTCCCTTCTGTTTTCCTATTATACTGTAATGTTAGTCGCCATGTATTCAGAGTGGTTGTGAACAGGAAATGTTCAACAAAAAAAGTTTAACAATATTCCACTAACACCAAATTTTGCGTCTTTAGCTTCTCTGGCTTAAACAGAAATGAACACAAATGGTGGTTTGCACCAGTACTCATATGGCACAGGATAAGACTATTCCACATAAGCAGTGGCATTTAATTAAAAAATATACTGCACACATTAAGAAACTGTAGGAGCAGGTTATTACACAGATTATTGTGTAGGTTTATAATGGGAGGAGTTATAGAGTCTGATGGATGTTTGTGAGACGGGGAGGAGTTATAGTGGCTGTTCAACCACAACACTGTGGAGTGAATGATCAGTACTGTCCATGCATGATGAACTGAATTCAGGCCCGCTTTCCTGATCAGCTTGTTGAGCCTCTTGGTGTCTGCCACTTTCATGCTGCCACCACAGCACACCATAGCATACAAAACAGTCCTGAACACCACAGACTCTTAGAGTCGTGTTGCTGATGTTCTATAAGATTGGATAAACTTAATGAACAACTGTTTTTTTTTTAAATACAGTCAGGAGTGGAGTCAAAAGGTGGCCTGTGAAAATTTATCTGGCTCCACCACTAAATACAGCAGCATTGCTTATGATCAATCACACTGAAAATTTTGTTCAACCTAATGTGATTCTGGGAGGCAGTTTAGTGCTTTGCTTGCTCTCCAACACCTGATTCAACATATGACAGGCTTGGTAATTACCTGATGAACTGAATCAGGCATGGAAGCAGGCAAAACACACCTGATTCAGGAAGGACTTGGTAATTAGATTAGAGTGGCATCAAGTGTGTCAAACCAGGAAAAAAACCTAATTGTGTGCCTGATTCAGCTCATAAAGAGCTTGATAATGAGGTGATGAGCCACCTCATGTGTTAAAACAGGGAAATGGTGAATTATACAGCTGAGGCCTTTCATACATGCAGTCTGACACCCTGCAAACGCCTCTCAATGTGTGTAAATTGCAGTGCTGTAAACCACATTAGCTGTTCACACACTGCCTAAGGTGCAAGGTCTCACCATATCAGACATAAGGGCTTTGAAATGCTGCACAGCTTCTTCTCGCTTGTGTTGCTCCCGTTCCCGGTCAATTTCTTTGGTCTGCTCAGAGCGAAACCGCTGCACCATTCGCTCTCTCTCCCTCAGGCTGGCCTCGATCCTTGCTTGCTTCTCCAGTTCCTTCTCTTTCTCAGAATTTGAGTTCTTAAGTTGGAGGGAGGGTACAGAGCATACTGAGGTTTGGTACAGCACCGGATTTTAACTGCCAATTATCGTACCACAACAAATATTACAACCTGAATAGATGCTTGTCACGTGTAAATAACTAAAAAACAAGCCAACTATAGTAGCTAAGAAAGCTCAATCAATCAGTGTCTTTTGGTCTAGGTTCTGCATATCTGGTAAACTATACTGAGGGACGAGGTCTCTTCTACCTTCGTGAGCTTCTCCACAAAGCTCTTGAAGAATTCCTCTCGTGCTGCTGATGTCTCCACTGCTTTGTACCGAGGGTCTGTCTCCATCTTCTCCTTCACTTTACTCCAACGCTGCTGGCCATCCACATGATGATCTGACAGCAACTCAAAGAAGTCTTGCTTTACCTGAAACGATATGCACAACACTTTGCCTCAGCACAGAAATGACAGACATGGTAATGGCTTGAGTGTTTCATTCACAGTAGTGTTTTGGGGGTTTTAAACACTGGGCACACTTGCTGATCACCTAACACCTATATAATCTTTTCCCGTGCACAGTTTGTGTTAGCAGCTCTGTATCTCTACATAGTAGCCAGTTTCTGAAAATTTAAGATGTTGTGTTAATAGCATGTGTTGACAGAGTTTGTCACCTAGGTGTACAAGGCTCACGCTCATGCAGAAACAGGAAATAAACAGAAAGTCTAAAGGCCTGGTTGAAGGCCTGGTAGTAAATAAACCTGATGAAATGGCCAAAGATGGAAATGGCTAAAATGTGGACAGTGCCCTTTCACAAATTTAATTCAAGGTTCACAAGGTAACTGACCATTTTAAAAACTCATCCAATTAGCATCTTTGTCCCTGCTAAGATAAACTCTCACGGTGCACTACTAATGAACTTCAGAGTTCACCCGCTGTGCACACGTCTTGTAAGTTCCCAGCTGCGCAGCAAGCCACGGAGCTACCTTGTAGCTTGTTGACATCTTTCAGACAACTTGGATGCTTAATCGAGGAGATGACGCAGTCATGTCACGTGTCTTGTTTACTAACATGAAAAGCATCCATTCAGCCTCAGTGAAAGAGGGCTGACATATTTACTCAAAAGGAATTCCTCCGACCTACTGTTTCCTTGTGGCCAGAGTCCACTGGTCATTAGGCTCTGCTTTAACATTGTTGTTAAGAGTTACTGTAGATTGGCGTCCTTTGGAGAGCCTCACTCTGTGCAGACCCCCCCCCAATCTCATCACCTATCACCCCTCCCCCAACAAGTGACATTTCACTGCTATTAATGTTTGATGGCTGACCTTTAGCTGCCAAAGGCAATCAGCACAGTCTCCCAGTACTTAACCCTAACTACTTGACGTCTCAAGCGCAGTCTGCAGAGCAACAAGGGCCACACAGACTGGGCACACTACAACGCCTTAGCGCAAAATTAAAACAAAATCTGTGTCTGTGTATGTATGTAATATAGACTTATTTGTATTACTCAAGAACCCTTATATTTATTCGTATATTTATTCATGTGCACTAATCTTCAATTAACTTTCATGTAGCCTGTAGGTGAAAACAAGGATGTATTTGCTATAAATATAAAAGAGTTTAAGAGTTTCATGCTCACCTTCTCGCCCCGATTCTTTGAGTTCTCCTTCTCTTTTTTCCTGATGGAGGTCATAAACTCAATAAAGATGGCCTCTCTATCCTTCATCTTCTCGATAGCTTTGAATCGTGCATCCCTAGCGTGCTTGGCTGCAAATTCACTAAATGTGGTTCTGTGAGGAGGAGAAAAAAAAAGACAGCAAATTGTGAAGCTAACCCAACATGCACGTCTGTAGATATTCTTCCACCCAAAGGATTTTTTCCAAAAATGTCGATCTACATCATGGGATGCCAATCCTAATCCTGGTGACTACGTGCTCTGCAATTTTTTTTTTCTTTACTTCAAGTACCTGACCCAGCCCATGAGGAGCTTTTTAATTCACTGATGAACTGAATTAAAGAAATTAAGGAAGTAAAAGCAAAAGATGTAAGTGTTCTTGGTGTTTACCTCACTCCAAGTCTGGCTTCCTCCATCATTTTTCTGAAGTCCTCTTTGGCCTGCATGATTTTGTTCCTCTTCTCCTTCCTTTCCTCCTCAGCACGGGTCTTTACGTATGCATCGAAAACCTGTAGGAAGATAAACAAATCATAAAGACACCTTTCACCAAGTGGTCACCCCTTAATAAAAAAGCTAGAAGGTCACTCGAGTTGATTTTCAGAAATTGCCTCATTTTCCAGAGGCCAAGTCCCATAATGTCACTTGACATCTGGTCAATCAAGGAAAACAGTGATAATTGTCCTCACTAAATTAAAACAGAAAGAGAGAGTGCATGTGTCTATGTGTGAATGCATGTGTGTACCTGCTTCCGCTCCTTGGGGTTTAACAGTAGATACCGGGGATCAAACACTATCTTATGCAGCTCCTTCTCCCAGGTAGAGAATGCAGAAACCTGGCACAAATAGAGAAGTGAGAGGGACAAATGGGAGTCGTTAAAAACCTCTCCACCTTAATTAGCCTTATTCTAACAAGCAGGGTGTTCAGCAGGTGAGCTCTTCTGAGCACGTCCAGCCCTCCTGTGGTGCAGGAGTCAGGGTGTGCACCCGTTGCGTTTCATCCCCCCCCACACCAGCATCTCTAATGAATGACACACACACAGTGGGGTGGCTCCGTGCCTCCCTCCAGCGCTCTCACCACGCTAATTGGCACGGACAAGCCCAGTGTAATTAGCTAGGGACGGCGGGGGAAGTGGTAGGTGCCCGTCTAACTCTTTCACGGTGCCTGCTGTATATGTTACAATATGGCTTCTCTTAGGCACAGAGGAGCTAATGGAAGGAAGGAGGGGGTCGCCTTGATGTTTGGCCCTTTTGAGTGCAGTAAAGCTGCCTTTCATCTGTGGCATGGAACACATGGGCAAAGGGCAAACAGCTCTTGGCTAGCACCTTAAAGAGGTCTCAGGCCCTTGCTGAAAGTAGTGGATTTTTTTTTAATGCGAGAAGCTCATATTTAATGAGGACATGAGACAAGGCTGATCAATGTCGCTATGATAAGCTGAAAGGTCAGAAGAATATCGTAATGAGAGCTAATGCAATGGGTTTAACCTTTCAAGAACAAATAACAAAATGAACAACGAACATAAGCACGATGCTTACTACACATATGACATTAAAGGTTATTTTGCTTGTCCAAGCCAGATTCAGTGTATTCAGACTGAGGAACTGACAGTGTGCATAGACTGATAGATGTGTTTTGGTTAGTGCTGTGCATTTACCCCTCTCTCTAGTAGCATGTCTTTAAACTGGCTCATTCGTGTCTCCTGTGGAACCACAGCTCTTTCTCTTGCTGCCCTCAGCTCAGCCTCCATTGCTGCCTCTTTTTCTGAGTCTGCCTCCTTCCTCTCCTCCACTCTGTCACACACACACCATAAGAACAGTCATGAGTAAAAGGAAAAAAGTGTCACAGACAACACATGAAAGGAGTAGCCATTATGAATCAGAGCTAGTAACAGAATAACCGTTATTTTTTCTCCGCAGTGTTTCATGTGTTTTTTCTCCTAGTGCAAAATAGTTCCTTTTGGTGTACGTTCAAATGCATTAGGTAGTAGATCAATTGTAAATTAAAATAACTAAGCACAGGCTAAGAAATGGAGTTTCAAAAGTAAGAACATTATTTGAATTTGTATAATTAAAGCTGTAGTACAATCTCAATATTATCAATCAAACTGCATAGTACCAAGTGTTTGCCAAGAATGCATGTATGTTCACTGCTTAGTTCAAAAGGTATAGCATTTTGAGAAGGGAAATCACCCAACTACGCTGGACATGGGCCTTTAGGGATTGGAACTGTAAAATAATGCTGTAATAAATTCTTGACTTGGAAACATAAAATGGATTGGTTTGAAAAAACAGTAACTATTTCATTAAAGAAAATTAAGATAAATCATGACCCCAAAAAGAGTCTCACCTTCTCTTCTTGGCCTTGCTAGTATCATCTTCTGTGTCCTCTGTTACTGCAGGCTCATGTTCTGGCTTAAGAAATGCTGTTTCCATGCACACACACAGACACACACAGACACACACAGACACACACAAATTCAATGAGCTCAGCCATAACAGAAGGTTTGGACAGAAGGATGGCAACCCAGCAGGTCACTCAAAACAGATGACACATGGGTTTCCAAGAATACTACAAGAGTAAAAAAATCACAGGGATAGAACTGCTTGCACAAGTGCTGAATGAATGAAGCTACAACTGCAACTATAATGAAGTGAATGAAATTACAACTGCTACAGTTACAGAGCCAAACTAATATTGGACCAGGAACACATAGTATATCAATGTAAAGGGATAAGAACCAAATTTGACAGGTTACAACTATGTGCCAACTGGGCTGTACAATAGAAGTTCCCTTTAGACCAGACTGAGAAATGGAAGTAAAAACATTGAATGTAAAAGGTAAAGTTAGAGAAACTGTTCAGAAATTCCAGAAAAGCTAAACAAATTTGTTGTTTTAGTCATTCTAGTCATGAAATAATAGAGACACTTACAGAAATAATCATTAAATATTCCAAATTCCTGATTGGCAATAAAATACACCAGATGTTGAGGTGGAGAGGACTCCAACCTTGTTTGGGACCATTGTCTAGGCCTCGCTTGTGCGGTGGCTCCTGGATGCTCTTGTCTACGTCAGCACGCCCCACCAGCTCTTCTGGTCGTTCCCACATAGACATGCGTGTGGTGGGGTTGTAGAAGAACACACGTTCATCACCGGTCCAAACCACACACCTAACGGAAAACACACACATTAAACACTAATTTTCACTTCGCAAGATATGTTTTTAAAATTACATTTATGAACAATTAAGAATTCATAATTTCTCCATAGGCCTAAAGAACCTGAAGCAGATAAAACCACAAAAAACATCACTATGTTTATAAAGTACAGCCTGTCTGCTGTCTCTTGTGGTGCAGTAAAAAGAGAGCAGACAGTGTTATCAATACGCTTCTCACCTAGTTACACAACAAAACTACCTAACGTCAAGTGCAGACACTGGTTTTATATATAACTTCGAACAGAAACCTTGTTTATGTACGCAATTGTGTATCCTGATGTTGCCTACCATGGAGTACCAGGGATAGGAGTGGTGGCTACAGGTTTGGCTTTCTTGGCAACTTTCTCTTCTTCAGTCATCTCTATCTCCTTCGGCTCCTACAGTCAACACAACCAGTCCAAAAAAAAAAAAAAAAAATCAAAACACAATCCTGTACTTTCTTAAATCTCTCAAGAATACCAATCTATGTTTAATTATATAAAAATGCAATGTATGACAGAATAAACACAAGATCTGCCCTGCCTCCTTCTGGTCTTTAGGTGGATCAATCCTAGGACTTCCCTCTTCCACCTCCATAACAACAGGATCCTCAGTATCCATTGCAGGGTCATTGGATTTCTCAAGCTCCTTTTCTGTTATGAAAAATCACAAATAGACTAACAATTAAGTAAGCTGCTCCAAAAACGAGCATGGACATCTGACCTGGAATCATGGCTAACCTTAGAACAGTGTGCATTATTCAGAATACAACATGCTCTGAGTGTCTGTTGTTCCTTAATAGGAGTCTCCACTGTTATGTTCCCTCACCTTTCTCTCTGAGCTCCTCTGGAATTTCCCAGGTTGTCTCCAGTGTACGTTTGTTGTAGTAATAGGATTTCCCCTCTGCCGTTCTAAACTCAGACCACTCTGAGAGGGCCAGCGAGGAGGCTGCTGCAACCGTTAGTTGAGGAGGCATCATGGGCAGCAGGGGAGGTGCCATGCCAGGAAGCATACCTGGAGGATATGCACACACGCGCACACACACACACACACACGCACACACACAAAAGTTTTCCTTAGAGTAAACCTAGTTCTTACACACCTGTATCATCATTAAGAGAGCTGACTAAAAGTATTAGTTTTTATAAGCTAAATTTGGTGTGTTAGAGCAGAAACAACATAAAACTTTACAGTGTAGAGGGCTAACGAATGTGAAAACTAAACATGACATTTAACTGTGGACTAAATGTAAAAAAAATTTCAAATACATTGGAAGGAAAAAAATGGTTCATTTCATTTTAAAAACACCACAAAGAGAGGTGTATTTTCCCAATGCTCCGTACAACACATTAACCTTTGCTTTGTACTTCATGTCCTAAAATCACTACCTAACTTATGGCCATATATTTTTATAATGCAATGACAGTGTAAACAACTATGCTCCATTCACAAAAACATACTTGTTCATTTACCCGGCCTGCAGGTAATAAACTAATAGCCAGCCCTCAGCCCACCATGGTGTTCTTTCACAAAGTCCTGCCGGGGTCTTTAAGTGCTTTTATGTGTCCGGTGCCGAATTCTAAAGGCTTCATGAAAGTTACAAACAGCCATTGTAATGTTCCGATGGCCGTGTTAACCTAGAACCACCTTCCTAGAGCAGCACTCTCAAAAGAAGAACAGAACATCTTGAGGTAGTTATGACAATCTGGGCAAAAACTTAATGACAAGGTGGCACATCAGTCGTTCTACATTGTTTATTTTCTATCACTCCTTTTATTATTCACTAAATTATTACAATCTGTCCTTTAGTCTAAGGACTTTGTTAATTGTGTGTGCGTGTCCTGACCCCTGACCCCCGCCCCCAGCCCTTCCTGCTCCTATTATGCTTGGACTGCTTGGCTGGTCCTACATTTAACTGCAATCACATTCACAGATAAGGCTGATGATGTGACTGTATGTTTTGAGAATAACTGGAGCAGTTATGACGGAGGCTTGGAAGACAGGATGGTCCTAGGGGATTACGCCCGTCCTAAGGGCCCCTGAAAATGTACCCTTCCTATGATCAATATTTGTGATGCATGTATTCTTAAAGGTAGTATGTGCGTTGGTGTCACATTAGTGTTTTAAATGTCACATTAAGGATTTCATATAATGTTGGTAACACACCAATGCATGCCACAGCAAAGGAACACAAATACCACACATATAAATCACTATGGAAAACAAGGAGCACAATAAAGAGGGCACAAGAACAGCAATTCACATCCACAAGAAAAAATACAAGCTCATGAGATGCTGTGATCAGTAAACTCAATAGTGTTAGTAGTCTAGACTCTCTGCTGTATTTAAAATCCTCAAAAAACATCATATAAATATGATACTGAAAAAACAAATTCATTACAAGTATACATCTGAAGGAAAAAAAAACAAAAACAAAAACTATATATATATATACACATTTACAACTTATCTACTTGTATCTCTTAATTGATATAAAGAGTCTAATATGTTTTGGAAATTAAGGGGCCTTTGTGACTAGAGGTACATACAATACATAAAGCGTAGATGCACAACAGTCAACAACATGCCGACTAGCAGAGAATAGCGACTTAAGATGGAGAGGGAATTACCGTTTTTGCTGGGAGAGATAGTCTTTATATAGGGACAGCTGACTATCTGCATCATTGCTACACCTAAAAGAATCAAGCAAGCACAGAGCGATGGAAGAAAAAGACAGACGTCAAGTACAGTGTCCAGTGCAGATCAAATTACCAACAGACTCTGCATTGGTAATGGCGATCTTCTCTGTCTGTCAGATAAACTAGACAGATTATGATGTGTAAAATAGTTGAGAATATACTGATATTCATTAAAGATCACCTTGACAGTACTTGCAAGAGTTGATGTCAAGCTTCAGTGTCGTATAAAAACTGATGACACCAGTAATGATGTAACCATCTGCTTGGTAATACTGAAAAATATTGTGAAGGGGGCTAGTACTGCCATCTACTGGCTGTCACACAAGACTACTTTGAGTTTGGCTAAAAGCATCACAGCTTAAAAGAATCACTCTCACTACTTGGAAGAATCACGCTCAATTCTAAACAATTTGTTAGTAAAACACTGCTTGTTCTGAAAAGAAGAAAAGCACAGAAAGACATAGATTTCACACCAAATCAAGGGAAGAGATGTGAGTACAGGGAGGCATTCAAGGGGGGAGGGGTGGACAAAGCAGAAGTGTGCAGACAAGAGATCCAACTTACCGGGTAGAGGAATTGGCAGTCCAGGCAGAGGCACTCTGAAAGGTGGCACCATCACTGGGGGGAAGGCTGGGATTGCAGCAGCCGGCTGTGGCACTGTGTGGGAAAGTCCCACAGGAAGGGGCTGTGGACCTGTAGTCACTGTGACTGCTACTGCGGGGGCATTGACAGCAGCTACAGGGGTCACTGCAACACTGTGGGGAGCAGTTACTGTAGATGACAGGTCAGCATTTTCAGGAGCTGTGAAAAAAGAATAAGCCATTAGAGAATATCAGAGACTGAACCCCAGATAGCAAAATGGACCACAGAGTTTATTTGCGCCCCTATTTTATTCAGGGATCTGCAATTTCAAAGTCAATAAATGTTTAAGATTTACTTTTTGGTACATTAAAGTCAACCTGAATTTCAAATCTGCCATTTTTATTTTGTTAATTCAAGAGAACACTCGCGTATAGTGGAAAT